>JAOSBK010000005.1:13332139-13358763 GCA_027568895.1 Erythroxylum shatona | reverse complement strand
AATAAAATATAGTTAAAATTAATAAAAGTGCTTTTTATTTTTATGTTGCCAAACAGTCTACTGTATGAAGTTCTTTTTAAAAAGCTGTTTTTTTAATTGACAGCCAAACAGTCAACTGGCTTTTGAAAAAAGCTCTTCTCAGAAAAGCTCTACTGATAAAAGTTCTACTGATAAAAGCTCAACCAAACGGACCCTAAATCAAAAAGATGTCATTTTCTAGTTTAGACGGTCGGGTTCTTAGGTCAGTTTAGGCTCGGGCATTACAACGGTCTCAATATTCAGTCAAATTTGGGCCGGGTCTATTGATAATAAGTCTGATCGGATCGGACTATTTTTGCTATCCTCAACAGAAATTTTGTAGAGTTAAGGTTAGATATAGGGGCGGAACATGTAAAATTAATCTAAATTTAAAACGGATCAGCCGACCCGTCTACGATTTCCTCTGGTAAGTTTAATTTGCGCTTTGCTTGTTTATTCTGTCAAAAGAAGAAAAAGCATGAGCGAAGAAGGGGAGAGCTTCGAAGAATGGGACCCCGATTTCTTAGACCAGTTAATCCAAGTTGAAGAACTCGCTCTCTCTGCTAAACCTCTCCCTTCTCAGGCTCCAGCGACCGCCTCATTTCTACCACCGCCTCCACCTCTAATCTCACAGTCACAGTCACAGTCACAGTCACACCAACTCCCACGTTCTACTAACTTTATTAGTTATTCTCCGCCACGAGAGCTTTCACAGAGACCTAGTGCCGCTTCTGATACCAAAGACCTTGAAATTGATCGCCTCAAGGTTTCTTTCTCTTTCTCTTCTCTTTTAAAGTTAGGGTTTTAAACTTGTAGATTGAAGTTTTTGATGTGTTTTGTTTTGCAGAGTGAATTGGGACGTGTATCGAAGCAGCTTACTGACTTGGTATCCTTTCTTCTTTTTCCAATTCTTCCTTCAATTGATCTTAGTATTGTGATGTTCTTTTTACTCTTTCACTATGTTAGAGATTTTTCTTTCTTATGTTAAGTGTTGTCTTTCATTTCAGGAACGAGAATGCTTTGAACTTAGAAAGGAGAAGAGTGCAAAGGCCGGACAGATTAAAGGATACGTGTATTCGCGCGCTGAACAAAATGATAGAGGGGTTCCTAATCTGAAAACCTCGTGAGTTTCCCTTCCATGATTTTGTTTGATTTTTGTATTATTTTCTGGTTAGTATTTAACAAATTGAAACTCAGCTATACTGTCTAACTTTATAATTGATTATGCACATTTGTACAATTTGCATCTTCCACATTGGTGTTAGTTATAGCCTGCACAAAAGTCCAATTCACCATGACTTTGTATCAATTTGTGGAACTAACTTCTATTATTATAAACTAAATAGTTGATTCTGAGGATTTGTTGCCACACTTATCAGACATTGTTTGAAAGGCACTAAGTACAATGCAGGGAAAATGGAGTTCATGCAATGGATACTCAGGTGTTTTCCCCACAATCTAAGAAGGAAAAGAGTTTACAGGATTACATAAGCTATAGGGATGGTAGAGGTGATGCACGTGATTTGAATACCTCATAAATAATTGTAGCCATTTCATTTATCATTTTTGTGTATTTATTTTTCTTTTTTTAGCAGCTTCATCATCTAAGACTATCGGTGTTCAGACTGAAAATGGTGATGGATCTGCCAAATCAAATTTGAATGATGATATGGTAGCAGATTTTTATGTTTCTGAAAAGTTGCTGGGAATATGGGGCTGTACTAGTGACCAAAAGCTTGGGAGAAGCCTCATCGTGACTTTATTCATGGCTTGTCCATCAGATTTTAATGTTCTTTTTGGGTGTGGAAGCATGAATATGGCAATGGAATCTGTGGCAGCTGATAGGCCTTCTCATGTAGCTTTGCTGCACCAGATGAACTCTTTCCATACTCTCAAAACTACAAAAGTATTTGAACTGCACTCTATGTTGACCAAGGTATAGTTAGTGCTAAAATTTGTGGCTTCTTTTTAGGTAAGAAGTTCTAAGAAAGCTTAAATTGGTTCTTTTGGTCAAGATTGGCTCTTTTGGTGTAACCTTGCTAGTTAACAGCCTTCTGGTTTTCACTTTTATTTTTTTTAATAGTATAAAACTTTATAATAATAATATTGACACTTGTAAATTCACAAAGTACACAAATAGTAAATAGCACATCATGAGTATCATATTCTTACTGAAGGAAAATTGTAGACAACGAGTGTGTGGCTTGAAATAATTTAACTCTTTAATTTTATTTGATAATTCTTTTAATTCTGTTACCTAACAGGAATCTTACTTAGAAACTCAAACAATTTAATTGTGTTACAGCTTGGGAGGAGGCGTTACTTCCTATCACTGTCTCCCTTCTTGTTTTGTAGCATTTGTTCATACCATTTAGGCTGGGCCAATTCCATCTACATGTCTTCATGTTATCTGAACAGATTTAAAGCACGTCTCCTTGATTTTTCCCTCTCTGTAATAACATTTCTTGATGTTATCCCATGTTGCAGATTGGTAATGGAGAACTGCCATTGCAGGCCTTGATTGGACCTTTACTCGATCTTTGTGACCTTGAAAATGTGAGTTTTAGAAACTATTTCCTGCCATCAATTTGAACCTAGCTAATTGGTCTTCCAAAGTGGAGAATTATGGTGGATAATTTGAAGATCATCGTATAATTATCAAAAAAACGCATAATATGTTTTGTGAACTTCTCCAGTCATTTATTTATTTTAATATTAGTGAGAAGATTAGCTTTGGTACTTGTTTGTTGTGATTTTAAGTTCTAGTGGTCTGATAAATCTTCTTAATTAGGTTGCTTTTGACATTATTGATTGTGGTGTTGGGTGATATTAGGTTAACGATTCTTTGACTTATGCGAAGGAATTCTCGGATTGAATGTTTCATTCAAGGCATGTGTTATGTACTCTAGCATAGGATCTAATCACAGTTCGAGACACAATAAAAGCCACATCTTTTTCCCTGGCCATGTCCTCCCCATCCTCCGAAGAACCTATGCCGACACAAGGGAGAGGCCTATCCTCGATAGGGTCTATTACAGCTGCTGTTTTCTTTAATCTGGCAGCTGTGTTTTTCTTGCTAAAAGTCTGGTTACCTCTTTATTAACCATTTCAGCCTTTAAATAGGCTTAATGATAAATTAACAACCCTAATTAGGACTCCTAATTAGATATAAAGTCTAAAAAAAGAATCCCAATAGAAATAAGAAACATAATCTTATTTGAGAAGATATTGGTTTTTTGGGTAACCAGGTTATTCTGATGAGTTCATTTAAGGCCTGCTTGTTTCCAGAAAAGTTTGTGATTTTTTTTCATTTTCAAATTCAATAAAAAAAATATGTTTGCTTTAGGTTTTTAGTTTCTATTTTTGGTTTTGGTTTGTTTTTGTAACTTGTAAAGATGATAAAAATTGGATTTTATTTTTTATTTTGTTCTTTTGTCATACCTTATTTGACTTTAACTAAATATATATTATTAATTATTTAACATTAATTACTAATAAGAATTAATTAATTTAATTTAGTTTAAAATGTTTTTGAAAAATAAAAATATTTTTAGATTTGGTAATTATTTAATAAATTTATTTTAAGTTTAAAATATATTAAAATACAAGTTTTAAATAAAATTAGATTTAACAATTAAAATAAAAAACAAATAAATATTATTTATTCTACTATAATGTTAACTAATATTTATTAATAAATATTATATAAGAGATTAAAATGAAATTGTTTACTAAATTAGTTCATAAAATTAAGTTATTTCTAAGTTTTATCTAATATTTAATTATTATCAGTAATAAAGTTATAACTATATTGACATTATCAATTAAATAGTTTTTTTGTTTGAAAAGAAAAACTCAAAAAATCATCAAACAAGAACTCAAAATCTTTATATAAAAACAGAAGTGAAACTAAGCGATTCCTCAGCTTTTGCTATTTTAGATCTTTATTTACCAGCGAGTTAATTCAGTCTTATGGATTATGTAAAGGGTTTCTAACGATGAATAATGTCTGGAAAGAACTAATATCTAGGGTCAGTGTTAGTGGCTAGGACTGGTAGCATTTCTCATATCTTTGTCTTCCTCTTGTAGCATGTAAAGCACATTGGTTATTGTTGTATGGCATATTGCTCTTGGTGATATTGAATTTGCATGGTTTTGTTGTAAAGCATGAATGGTCTTCTGTTGGACATAGCACTTGTACTATGGGGCATATACATAATATTCAAATACTTATTTTGTGCCAAAGTGCATTTACTTGTTTACAGTATCAAGGGAATTATTCTTGTTGTGGATTAAAATTTTCATGTAGAGGTGTAAAGTTTTGCTTCAACCTTCTCTTTCTCCCTTTTTTGTCCAGGTTGCAATTGGTTGTAGTTCTCTAAGAATATTGCATGTGGCTTTGAAGCACCTATTTAGTCGAAAAAGGGAATTGGAACAAAGGTATGGTTGTTTACAGCTCATATGTTCATTCTTTCTTATTCCTTCCACTAATGTCCACTGAAAGTTTGAGATTATTAACACTTGATGAACTTAGGTCAAAGTGCCTTGTTTTTACTATTGGCTTTTGATCCGTACTGCTAGTGGATGGTTCCGATTGATACACCTGTGTTAATATCTTGAGAAACTTTGGAAGGATCAAGAAATTAAAAGGTTAAATATTTGGATAATAAAAGGATAATATTATAAAAGATTGGCTAATTTATATGAGATATGGAAAACTTCACTAACGGTTTTAAAATATGGCCTACATTTTGTTCCTATTGTCTTTCCCTGAAGATGAAAATGGCTGGATTGTAACCAGTTAGCGCAATGTACCAAATAATCGGATCTCTGTTTATGTTGAAAAGAATAATATGCAATCTGTGGAGTTGCTTGGGTTCTCTTGAAACTTGTTATTATCAGTTGGTTTATCAAAGTTTTATCTTGTTGTAGGCTTCACTCTCTCTCTTTCCATAAGTCAGACAGGATACGGTGTTGTTGCTAGCTTTGAACATGGTTCAACCTCAGTATCAGTCTATAAATTTGTCCTTTTGGTAGTGATGAACTAATATCATGAGGGGTGTTTGGGTAAAATGATACGGATGCTTATTATGTTTTAGCTTGTAATTACAATTCCTTTGGCTTGAGGGCATGAATATATCTTCCTATCCTGCACACCGTACTTCTACTTGGAAGCCTTTATTAGCAAAATATGCTTTATGATTTCTTGATTTTATTCCTCTGCTTATGCTTATGAACTTTGATTTGATCTTTCCAGTGCACTCTACTCAGGGACAATGTCAAGGTTGAGGGACTGCCTCATGGGAAGAACAAGATTGACGGCCTGTTCAGTGCATTGAAGAATGAGGTTGCTTCTGTAGGCTGTGACCCATTTTGGAGTACATCCTTTGATCCACAATCCTTACAGAAGCAGGAGTTCGGAAACATGGATGTTTCAGCATCATTTTCTTGTGTAGATTGGGTTTCTGTATTCAAGTTATTGCATCAAATTGCTGTTAGTAATACTGATAAAAGTCTAAGACTTGAGGCTATCTCGATCATGAATTTGATTCTTATGAGAAGCAATGCTTATACAGAAAGGGAAAAGTAAGTTTTCTGTTAGCTATCTTGCTGGAATCTCTGAGTGGGATAGGAACTGAATTTTAAGTAAAACAGGTTCAGCGGTATGGCTATCTTTGAAAGCATTGGACAGTGGCTTAAAAAGGATGCTGGTTCACATGTGCAGAAGCAAGCTCTTCATTTACTGCACTTGCTACTAAATTGTAAGCAGCATTCTATTATATATTGGTTTCTTTCTTTGATTCAGTATTTTGTATTGTTGTTTATTGCAGAACTTCTACCATCTTATATAAAACTGCACATTCTGTTGTATATTCTGTGTTTCGTGCCGATTATAGTAGTTTAGCAGGGCTTTGTGTAGCTGATTTTGCTTTTGGAAACTATCTATATTAGTGATACTGAAACAAGTAGGCCGGTCTTTGATGCTAAATTGAGGAAAGGATAAGAGTTACCCCTGCTTTATCGCATCAAGTAATACAGCCCAAGAATTAGGGAATGTATGCAAAGAAGAATATGAAGAGAAAAGAAGAGGAAAGAAGAGGAGAAGATAACCAGTAGAAGAAAGAAAAGGATGGGAGAGAAAGCATGAGAGTCAGTGGGGAATACTGTTCATGACAAAATAGCCACCTTCAAAAGTGCTGCAATAAGTAACACTATAAAACAATAAAAATAGTGGACGTGCTAAAATAACCTGTAAATAATAATAGATCTTCAGCAATAGAAAATGAAGTAAATAACAGTTCTGAAATCGTGCATTGATGAGTGCATCACTTTTGATACATGAAGTATTTTCTGGTTTGTACTTGTAGCATAAAAATTATGAATTTTAAATGCATCAAAGAGTCTATGCTGCTGGACTGAATGGAGACGAATCATTGAATTAGAAAGTTTAGCAGCTGAGCAGCAAAAAGATCCTAGTTCCAGCTTATTATTCCTATTTTCAAGAGATACAGTCCCATGAGGACTTTTCATGATGCTGAATGTATCTTTATTCAACATGTAACATCTTTCCTTAATGAAGCTCAGTTTTTTGTTTAATGGATTCCTAGATTTTGATAATTCATTTTTGCTGAAATAAAGAAAGTATTATGTTGCACCAACTTGTTTCTTTTTCGTGGTGAGCCTAGTTCATTATCATAGCGAATTTACACAAGGATTAAATTCACCTTGATGAATGAACCTAAATGTTTTTATTATATCTGAACATGACAGTCTGATTCGTATTAGCTGGCTTTTCCCTGCATTCCTATAGATTTTCACTTATGTGGTTTATTAAGCACACATCTAACGGAACATTTTCAAATTGAAGGTCCCAAAATACTGAGCATATTCTGCTTGAGTTGTAAAGATGAGGGGAGTGCTAATGCCTCAAATGACGATATAAATGCTCCAAGAGTTGAGGGGATAAGCTTCATCTTTGAAGGCTTGGCTGACTGTATTTCTTGTTGCGGAAATAATATACTGGTAGGCCTAGCAATTCAATTCATCTTTCTGTGATGGATTTTATGTAATTTTCTTTTTAGGTAAATTCTATGATAATTTATTGTTGTTGCCTTTTCTCATCAACTTGTTGATTCTTCAATGTGATTTTCCTAAGCGTAATGGATATTTTGTTGATTAAATTTTTATATGTAATCTTAATGTTATTGTTTGGCTTTATATATAGGGACAGTAAACTGCCTTATTCTTGAACAGTTGTGATACTCAAAAAAAAATTTTATCACTGGTGGAAGATTACCATGGGGTTGGACAATGACAGAAGTATCATTTGTTTGTTGAAGAAGTATATTTTTTATGTTACTTCTATAATATTATCTGGCTGCCTTGTTGGGATCTAAATAATGATACGCAAAGTTGTGCCCCAGGGGATGTGTATCTTGCCCACAAAGAATATAATTTTGTTTGTAGCAGCTTGCGGTCTCATTCCACACACAAAACTGTGTTGGTATCTGCAAAATGCAACATTTTCCAACTTCAATTCCTCTGATTATATTTTCAGGACATACAACTTCGCAAAAGAGCTGTAACATTCCTTGCATTTTTAGCCTCATGTGGGAAATCCGGCTTTGAAATCCTGGTTGGTTACAAGTTAAAAGGAGAGGCGAACCTTGTTATGTTGATATTGCATGTATTGGTATTGGAAACAGATATGGAAGCATCGGTACCTCTGGAGCCAGCTGAAACAGTGAAAGCAAGGTAATCAAAGATAATAGCTTGTTTGGGTTTTTTCCCCCTATATTAGAATTAAATCCTCCTAGTGGCATTCATCACGCACTTCTCTTTTTTTGGTGCTTTCGCGCCAGAATCTATATCATATCTAAGGAAATAAGTTAGGCCTGCCCATATGTGTTTTGGCCATTGAATTTTCATTGTATCAAAATTTTCCTTTCGCTTTCTTTGCGTGGCGGACTTTTCTCTCAACTGGTTCTTTTTGTAAAAAATATATTTGGTTGCAGGACTTTGCTGATAAGGGAAGTGCTGATATTATTGAATAGACTGGTGTCGAATCCTGCATACTCGGCCACTGTCATGCGAGTGATGACGGCTACCAGAGATATGGCTAGTTTGACAATTGATGTTGCCTGCAGGTTGTCCAGAAATGGCCAAAGGCCAGGGAAATTTGACAGCGGAACATGGCAAATAAGAGAAGCAGAAATAGTGGATTTAGCTCTGGTGTTCAAAAAAAGGGTCTGGTCTTATTTAGGAGATAGAATATAATAAGATTCGGTGTCGTTGGAATTTGCAATTGTAGTGTTCTTATCCCGTTTTTGGTGCATGGTGAGTGAGGGCTGAGTGTACCCAATCTAACAAATTCATAGCTTAGTAGAACGACCTTGGATGTTTCTATGAGCTATTTACAACCGAAGTGTCAAATATTCCTTTTGTATTTGGTAATTTCTCTCCGTTGAATGTTGAATGGAGAGCAAGTTTTGGGGATTTTGTTAATTAGTAAAACAATATTTATAGAAGGCATTGCCATTCATTCAATCGTATATTGTAAGTTGCTCATGTTAAAAGTAAAATTAACATAATTTTGACTGTTACAAAGCAAAAGTAGTAAATTTTCATCTTTATCGAACCATCTGAACTTAAGTTTAAATCTTATTAAAAGAAACAGCAACACAAATAGTCTCCAGTGATTTTTGAGTGTTGGTACTTGCAACAGACTCACTTAAATTGGTTTTGTTTTGTTTCACAATTTGACAACATGCAAATGTTAGAATTTTATTTTTAAAATTAGGTTAATTAAAAAATATTAAAATTTGTAATTATAATTTAAACTTTAAAAAATAATAATAAAATATTTTACCAGAGTTAAAGTGTCAATTTTAGTTAATTGTTATATTTTCACGAGAATAACAAAGTGAATTTTTTTTGAAAAATTGAAGTTATCAAAAATCATTTGGTACAAAAGAGAGGTTCAGAACACCTGTTCTTCTTATTTTATGCTTAGTATGTTTAATGGATATTTATCTATTTAATTTGTATGGGACTTATTTATTGGATGGATAGGTGCTTATGGAACATGACAGTAACGTAATAATAGAAACAGATCTGTTTCCACAAAAGAGTCTCTTGCAAATTAAGAAAAGAAAAGAAAAAAGACGCTGACGGAGGAAAGGAACAGACCCGGGTTGGGAACTTTGGCTAACAATAGGGGAAGCTCCTCATCTTAAATGCAAATATTCAGACAAGACGGTATTATTTTAGAACTTACTATATTTAAGATTGTTTTAATAATGAGATTTATGTTACAATATCTTTGTGCTATTTTGAACTATTATTTTAAAACTTTGATACATTGATTATAAAAGTTCTGAGCGAAGCGAGGGAAACAAATTTAAGAATGTTACAAAAGACGCGGCTAACGGTTATACCTTCAACGGTAAAAAAAGAGACACATACGCTCTCTCGGTCTCTTATATATAAGTCCCAACGGTAACAAGGATGAGCGCTTTGCACACTTTCTTTCTCAGTTTTCAGTACTCATCCCAACTGATTTGCTGAGAAACTCTCTCCGCAATTCAATCGGAAACTCTCTGCTCTCTTTTGGGTTTTCTAATCTCACTATTACCCTGCTTCTCATTGATTTGTCGTCTCAGCAAATCAATCAAACTCTCACAAGCAACTAGCTTTTGGTTTTCTCCTTTCTACTTTTTTTTTTTTTTTTTTGTGGTGCCGATCGAGCTTTTCTGTTCTCGGGGTTTTTGAGCTCTTTTCAGAAAGATGACAACAACAATTAACATACCATCTGGACTCAAGTTCCTTCCCGACGATGAAGAGTTAATCAGTTTTCTGTTTAGAAGACTCAATGGTCCATTGTCGTCACTGGAGAGCATTTTTATGAGGGACTGCAATCTTTATGGCAATGAGGAGCCATGGGAGATTTGGGAGAGCTTTTCCGATCATCTGCCTTATTCCCCTAAAGATCTATTCTTTTTCACTATTCTGAGAAAGAAATCTGCCCACGGCTCCAACATCATTCGCCGGGTTGGTTCTAGTGGTGGTAGTTGGCATGGAGAGGATTCCAGCACCCAGATTAATGCCACCGTTGCTGTTAATGATGGTAAGATTGTGTCCGTCCTTGGATCAAGGAAGAGGTTCAGCTACAAGAACCCCAATTCCTGTCAGAATGGTATATGGATAATGCATGAATACAGCATAGGATCCAACAGCTTAGTGCTCTGTAGATTGAGAAAGATGGAGGCTTCAAAGAACAAAAGGACCAGACAATCTGATAAGACAAAGCCTTCAATGTCAAACATCAAGAAGAGAAAGCTGCAATCTCGTGAAGGTGAAACAAGCTGTCATTATGGTGATAATGGGCAAGCTCTGTTGCCTACTGTTGACCACCAGGCCTTCAACCTTGATCCCATGAATCTGTGGGCTCCAGCTCTGGAAGAAACTGTCATTGTTACCTACCCACCTGTTGAGACCGTAAGTAATTCTTTTACTGTGGAAACAGTGTGTACATTTCCTGAATCTGATTGGTTCGAGTCCTTAAACTGGCTGCAGTCAGAGGGTATTTCATTGGATATCTTTCAAGATACTGATGCCATTGACGCAGCTGTTACTAACTGTTGATATTGGATACGGTGGTGTTATCGTAAGCTGATGCTAAAGACTTCTATATGCTGATTTACATCTCATAAAAACTATAGTTAGATTGCTTAATTTGTTTTTAGGCATGTCCATTGTCATATTTGTCATGTTCTCATATAGAATATAGGTCATTTAGTTGAATTTACTCAGCTTAATGATAGAAGTATAACGTCATATCCATTGACGGGTATGTGAATTGTTCCTCAAACTGGTCATCGTTTTTGGGTGGTACTAGTTCACTGAATCTACTGATGCAACTTGACTGTATGGATAGTTCAATTTCTGACATTACAAAAGGAGTTGCTATACATGATATGACTTTTATGATTTCCACGGTGAATTCTCTGGGAGATACGGAAGTTCAGCCTGTAATTGTAAGTCTTAAATACGTTTGATATCAAGCATTAGCCTTTATTTGTTAGCCAAAGCCTTGCTTTTATTAGTTATTACATTTCTAATGGAAGAATGATACTAAACTTGAAAATTGTAGCGCAATAACTTGTTTTGATGTTTTCTGTTCAGGTTTTTATACATCCAACATGATCTGCCAAATTTAATCTAGTTGTTTAACCTTTCTAGTTGGTTAAGTCCTGCAAAAGTGTTGTCAATCTAATTTGACCCATTAAGAAATTTTAGTTGAGCCAAGTTTTTGAAGAATGCTGCCAATTCATGGGAGCTTTTTCATATCAGAATCGTCCACTTGTGCATTGTTTTTTAATCTGCTACATCTTCTGCAAACCTAAATTCTTTGGCAAAATTCAGTTAAAGCCCTAAATTGCTGCATTATCCATGCCGTTGATGAATGGTAAATTCTGCTGCAATTTACTGGACTGCTGCAAGTCCTTTGCTCTTTGCACTTCACCGAAAATCAATCTTTTGATTCATTCCGAGTAATGGATGATTTTTGTGATAATGTATCCATCCATCAGTTCTTTTTAATGATTATCAATTTGTTTGGAAAAAAAAAAGGGCAACAAGTTCTAGCTGTCATTCCTCAACTTGGATGCATAGGGATATACATTGTTAGTCACTGCATAAGTTAAGTTATTACAATATCCGTTTGCTACTTATTTTGAAATTATTGTCATGATTCTGTTTAATGCAGTGTTCACTTGCTTTACCCTGACATGTGATGCATACTCAACCGTTCATTGTTGCCTCGACTTTCCAAAACTTAGTTGATTGTACTCGATTGCTGTGGTAATGGAGTTGGGCTATTGTACCTGCATCAGCCACTCAATTCTGGAATTGGATGCTTTTTATTGTTATACTAGTGCTCTAAAGTAATTTCAAACTGTTCTGATCTTAGTTTGCCAAATTCCACTGCCATGTGGTTATGCAAATTTTAAATCTGACAAACGTGTCTGGATGATTAAACCTGCACAAATGCTGCAAAACTAAGTTTAACATATCAACATGGCTTAATTTAGAAACCTTCCAGATTTTGAATTCTTGGTATTGCAATTTTGTTTTTGCATTATTTTGTCCAGGTACCTCGTGAATCGTGCAACATTGAATGAGCCATGCTTTAGCTAGACCTTCCAGGTTTTGAAATCTTGGTATTGCGATTCTGTGGTTGCATTCTGTTGTCCAGGTATCCCGTGAATCATGCAACATATCTTTCCTATTGGAAAACCATGATTCATCCATCGCTGCAAATATCCATGTTGTTATACATTGTTCTGATCTCTTTTGGCAGATGGGCGTCAATCCAGTCACGCTCTCTTAACTTGTATCAAGAGAGCATCATTTGTATCATCAATTCATGAATTTCATTCTGTCTTAACTTGTATACTATATCCTCATATTTCTGCATTTCATGATTGCTAGAGTACATGACACTAATATTGCAGAATCAAAATTGAATATAACAATTTTCTGCTGAACTTCAAATTTGTCCTGTGCAGGCTGCACTCGGCTACTTGGTAAATGAAATGAATGAACTGTTAGTCCAAGGATCCACCTGAGAGTAACATGCGACCAAATGATGCTCCCCACTGTAACCAAATTCTAGGACCAACATTTAAATTTCAGTTAAGCATTAGTGAACAGCCTTTAATGTCCATGTTTACGTATTAACCTGCAGGGCCAACAGCAACAACATAATCAAGCGAAATTGCAACTCGCTTGAAAAAGCAAAAGCGGCATGATCATTAGCTGACTACAACAAAAAAATTTGACAGCATTAGGATACTCAACCTAGCTCCTTTCCAGAATTCTATTGTTAAGACTTGTCAATTGCTGTTGTTTTGCAGATTCTGAAGTAACTTAAGTTCATAATGCCGCTGTTCAGTACTTCACTGCCTGGTGCTACTTAGTCTGAAAAAGAGAAGCACAATTGACAATAATGACAAAAGTTTCGCTTGTATTTCTTCTTAATTTTTGTACAGCAGTGCCTTATGATTACTTGAACAAAGCTGGACGATTAAGTCACCAGTGCCGGTTTCAGTTTTCAGAAACCAACAAAGCGGAAGAACACGTTTGGCAACAGAAGTCATAGCAGCTACACCAATCATCCAACATTAATGAGCATTTTCATGAATTTTATCTTGGGTTGCAAGGGAACAGCAGGAAATCAACAATCGATCACAGAATTCCAACGAAGCTTTACAACACTCTCTTATCCTTCTCCCTATAAATTAGTCATTTTAATTACTGGAGAATGGAATTACTGCCCTCAGACTCGACCTGAGAATTTCATATGATCATGTGATTCTTAAGAACAAAGTTGCGTGTTTTTTTTTAACAACCAAGCAACCAAAATTTACTGCATTTTAACCTACTTAAAAAATATTGAATTTACTTCAAGAATTGGAATGTTTTCATCCACTAAGGACAAACAGGGAATGAGGAATGCACCCCCAAGAAAGAATTTATAATTAGAAACCAAAAATCAAACAAACAAGAAACAGGTTAATCTGGACTTGTAGAGTATATGTCTAGTCTTCATCATCCGAGTTAAATGTTATCTTTTTCGCCTTTGGCGCATCAGCAGTTATTTCTCTGAAGTGAGCTCCATATAGCTTGGACTCCTGCGTTGGGTAAAAAAGACAGAAATCCACAACTAAAGCATTAACCAAAGATGCCAAATTGCTATTATGTTTCTGAGACCAGATTGGTATAACAAATGTGCAGTCAACAAATCAGAAAATGTGAACATTCTAAATACTAATTCTATTGAGAATGCACAAGGGAAATTCTATATATACCTTCTTCTTCACATGCGTGCCGAATTTCAAAAGAGTAGCCGGCACAACTTGACCGGCTTCACGTAAAACATTCACCAACTCTCCAGCTAGTCCCTGGAACAGTAGAAGATAAGTAAGAAACAGTGTGAATGCATGATTATTTTTTTTTAATCAAGTAAGGTTTCTGAGTATTTACCTTGTTGTGATGTGTAAAAAATGTATGGGCAACACCTTTCTTACCAGCACGCCCTGTCCTCCCAATTCTGTGAACATAATCCTCTGTAGTGAGTGGAAAACTATAGTTGATTACTACTTCAACATCTGGAATGTCTAATCCTCGAGCAGCCACATCAGTAGCCACCTGCATATTATGTCATCAGTCAAGAAACAAATTTCTAAAATATCTTCAAAAGAAACACCAGCCACCACAGCTCATTCACTAGTGAATATATACGACTAATGGCTATCATCTACTATTAATGATCAGCATATTATAAAAATAACCCTGCAGCATAAACTCTCAGTAAGGTCACACGAAAATTGATGGTAGAAAGGAAATATTTCATGATAAAACTATCCATTTTGTTCAGTAAAATGAAAATGCCCCACAAGACATGATAACTAATGTTTGTTACTTTTATGTGTGAAGGAAACAAATCATGATGACGCCACAATTAAGTGCCTGCTGAACTTGTATCATACCATCAAAGGACAGGTACCCTTCTTGAATAATTGGAGGGCCTCTGTTCGTTTATTTTGAGCTTTATCTCCATGGATTGAAACAACCTTCCAACCACTATATTCCAATAAAAATGTTAAAAAGGTTAAAACAAAGAAACACAAAATATATATGCTTTAGTATACCTTGCTTTGAGCATCCCTTCAAGACGATAAACTTCTTTCTGGTACAAACCAAAAACTAAAACTCGGTTCCTGATGGTAAGTATATGATCAGAAATGAGTTCGTTGAAGAAGAATAATTGAGAATTACCAAAAATTAGAAAGAAACCAAAATCTTGCGTAGTACCACAGACAAACACAACATATTCATAAGGCAAGGCTAAGTACTTCAATAATCCATTCAAATACGCTTCTCATTTTAAAAACAATTGAGTTGGATATCTTTCTTCTAAATTAATTACTCCTTAAAAGTCATTAAACAAAATTTCCTTTCTTTCCCATCAAATTTACTTGAATAAATTACCAAGAAGTTCACTTACTAGTTTCTCGTTTGTCAAAAATTTGAGATGTATCTCAAATCTGTTTTCTGGGTTTTTCATTCATAAGCTCCGTAAAAGGAACGTGATGAGTTGCTATTTTGAAATAACAAAAACAAGTTAGATTCTGTATGTGTATCCTAAAGTATTGTTTAGAGTGACTGTATTTGGAGTTTTAAGAGAAAAACTAATTGAACATACATGAGAGCTATTAATGATAAATTGGCTCTGGAAATTATAACATGAATATTGCTAAAATAAAGAAGAATGTTTTAAGGAAGAATATGCCATCACCGTTTCATCATCAAAAGATGCCTACTAACTTGATAATTTTATTTTGAGGAAAAAAAGCAGTGAAAAAAGTAAGTAAAGGTCACCGGAAGCAACAGCAAAGCAAGCATTCATTACCTTTGGGATTTGTGATACTTTTCCAGTAATGCATTCAAACGAGCATCCCGCAAATGGTCCTCCAAGACCTATATTAAAATGAAATGGCCGAAAATCATACTTCTGCTCATATGAAAGACAAAATAGTGCAATGCTGAAGAGTGTGGAGTAGAACCTCAACAATCTGCATCACATCATGGTTAGCAGCAGTATCCTCAGAACCTACAATCACCTGCAACAAAGGCCATCAGTTTTTAAAAGCAAAGAAAAGCAACATTACAGAAAGCAAACAAACATGAAGATCCCACCTTAACAGGGTTGGGCTCCATGTACTCCTCAGCTAAATTATGAACATCGAGTGGCCACGTAGCACTGAACATAACCATTTGGCGATCTGCACACATTCAACAAAGTGAAATTTATATCAAAATATGTGTACTACATTTACTTAATTAGCAAGATGCAATAACAGTAATTAAATTCAAATGACTGGACCCAAATGCACTAGGAGAAAGTCAATAACGCTCTAAACCAAGTGACATCTGAAAAGGTAGTACAAACAAGCATTAAAACATTCCTCACAGAGACTCAATAAAAACCAAGTACACATTCTTCAGAAAAGAAAAATAGATAAAACAAATTTGAAGCTCATACAGAAAGTGACCCCCAACAACTAACAAAAACCAGTTCTTATTGGAGACTAAGCATGAGAATATACAGATCAAATATCAATACTGCAAAACCAAATAGTACTTGAAAAGGCTAAAAGAAAGAAAACATATTAATAAAGGAGAAATAATAGTAATATCGCATACCAGAGCATGTGTTGCTCAATATAGAGCGAACTTCTTGTCTAAATCCCATGTCAAGCATCCTATCTGCTTCATCAAGAACCTAAAGAGATTACAGAAATCATTCATCACACATTTTAGACAACAAGAGCAAAACTAACAACTTTATCAGACATTACATAGCATTTGCTTTGAGCTACAGAGAGTAAATTCATAAACAATTGGAACCGCATTAAGGCAATTATGCTTATTATTCCTGCCACAGCTTGAATCTTGACGAGGGAGAAAGTATCCAGAGATAACAGTCTCCACCATGGGAAAGAGAGTGTGAAACTAAAACATCTGAATATTTTGACAGCTCCATGGGGTATTTCATGCTAATAATCAATTAAAAAAAATGAATCATGTAATAAGTCATTCGTTAGGAACAAGAAAACACAAAAAGAAAATCTGCAAGCTTCTATGTAATATAACTCATACAGGTAATGGTGAAAATGGAACCAAGACCTCTTAACTAACACATCCACAGCATATGTGCATAAGCATAACAACCTAATATTAGTTCAATTCATTTCTGCTGTGCATCATATATTAGTTCCATCCATTACTATTTGCCTTCAAATGCTTGTATATTTGTAAAGAACAACATAGGAGGATATAAGGAGGTTTTACTATATTACTAGAATCAATTGAATATTACTACCAACAAAAGCTAATAACAAATCAAACAATTCAGCTTAATTCTTTTGCTGTCTTGTATCTACCAAATATAAAGCTAGAATTGACAAATCAATTCAATTATATTATATTGATAGGATTGGATGCTACCATAGGATTCGCACCAAGCAGTTGTCCAGTTCAAGAATTTAAGAAAAAGGAAAACCCACTATCAATTCAACTATATTATATTGATAGGATTGGATGCTACCATAGGATTCGCACCAAGCATGTCCTTGTAGAAATTTGTCAAGTTCAAGCATTTGAGGAACAGGAAAACCCACTGATTGACATTAATGATAACATGGAGACTTATCAGGAAGGACTTGATAGAAACTGTTTACTCACCACAAAAGAGACGTCCTTAAGACGACATACATTCATTTCAATCAGATCCTTCAAGCGACCAGGGGTTCCAATGACAATATCCTGAGAGCACAAATTTCCAGTGAAAACAAGTAGAACGCAAATTTTTTGTGCCTAAATATGCGTTAGTAAAAGAAGTAGAAGATAATGACAAAAAAATGGACTAAAGGACCAAGTTAATACAATCTTAATGTTGAAAATTTCTTGTTTAACATTTGTTACACAATAGCATCACTTTTACTCCTAGTAGCACAAGGCTTGTCAAAGAAACAATAAGAAACACATATTTTGCAATCATTAGTCATATGAAGACAGTGATTGGAAATCAAAGAATGAAATGATCCTACACCAAGCAACATTCAATGCTAGCGCTTATTTATTTAATTGGCAAACAATAGTCAAAGCAGGATGGTAGAATTTCAAAATATTGAATTGATGAGGGCTAATTTCCAGTTTAATAAGCAATGCCAAAAATGTCAAACTCAGTTTAAGGATTTCTAATAAATGTAATATGCTCTTTCTCTAACATTTCAAATGTCAGCTATAATTAATATTTAGTAGAATAAAAGTTCATGCATTTGAAATGCTTTATACAATAATATTGGTCATCCTTACCCACATCCTTAACAGTTCTATATTAGATCTTATGATTTAAGTAAAATGCAGACTGCAAAGCAATCCACCTACAGAAATAAGAGAATATATTCCTAAAACAAAAGAGTAGGAAATACGAAAGGAAAATCGTACAACACCAGACTTCAGAGAAGAAATTTGAGGTCCTTTAGCAGTTCCTCCATATAAGCAAATTGATTTCACATCACAAGGTTGGCCAGCATCCCGCAAAACATCCCATATCTGCCACCAAAGAAGCGTAATAATTGTCAAGTTGTTCAGTAAATAAGCTTCAAACAGCTGTATACATAAAGAAAAATATACAAGAATATAATTTTCATGATGTATGTTGCTGAACAAAGCAAGGAAAAAGAAAGATGTTAAAGACAATGATTGTCACTGTAATCAAATCAATGGTAGATTTCAATAATATGTGGCTCAAATCCAAAACAGGCAAATGCTTTATGCATCAAGTGAAGGAAAACTGCCCCTCCAATTACATTCAATCTACAACGAATAGATGGTAAGTTCCTACAGTGAGTATAGTACAATGTTAACCTTAATTAGATTTCTTTACCATTTTCGCACCAAGAAAACATTCAATCATTTATTATTTTCTGCTACAACTTTCATCAGAACCAATCAATGAACATGTATCCAGGAAAACAAGACATAAGATCATTTTGGATAAAAATTATGCAACTTAAATAACAGTTTTGCAGCTTTCACTTTTTTCCTGCAGACTTCTTTCCATTCAGGGTCACAGTGTGCAAATTTTCTACAGGCACATGATGCGAGCTAAAAAAATGCATCGAGAAGGTAAACTTTTGGAACCAAACACATACTTGATCAGCCAACTCCCTTGTAGGAGCAAGCACAAGGCAAAAAGGATTGCCCATCTTCGTTGATCTAGCTTTCCGTTTGTTCAGGACATGCATTATTGCCGGTATCCCATAAGATAAAGTCTTACCTAGTAGAAAAAGAAAATTTACATACTCAGATATCTGAATAAAACAAAAAAAAATTAGGAACTTGAAACACATGTATGCATATCTATAATATACCTGAACCAGTCTTTGCAATCCCAATAAAATCACGGCCATCCAACAAAAAAGGCCACGAATGGGCCTGAATTGCTGAAGGGTTCTTGAAATCCTTGCAACATTTCAACACATCATCTGGCAGCTTCAACTCAGCAAAAGACTTCAATGGGGCATACTTTGCCTCCTTCCAGTCCTTTCCAGTAACCACTATTTTATCCTTCTCAAGCGCCTCACTTTCATTGACAACTTGCTCTAATTCCTCCTCCAAATTAAGTGTTTCACTTTCTCTTCCAGTCTCTCCCTTTTCCCTATCCTTTCTCTTCATCATCTTCTTCTTCTTGTTATTTTCTTCCTTTAGACTCACTTCCCGTTCATAAGTTTCGTTATCTTCCTCTTCTTCGTGCTTTCCCTTCTTCTTCTTATCCTTTTTTAAACATTCTTTGAGTTGGGTCTCGTCAAGTTTCCTCTTTAGGTTCGGCTCCTTTTGCAATTCGAACTCTAGTTCATTTTGCTTGTTCTTTTTGTCTCCCTTCTTCTTCTTCTTCTTCTTCTCGCTATGAAGCACGTGACCGTTCATTGACTCTTCTTGGAGTTGCTTACCCATCATTATGGATGGAGATTAAAAAAATAAACAGAGACAAGCAACGGGCAAAGATCGTGTAGAGAAGAAAAAGAAGAAGAAGAAGAAGCAGAGGAAGAAAGAAGGGTTGGGTGTAGGGTTTTAGTGATTTATCCAAATAGGTTTCTTTGGGCTTTAGTTTTCTGTGGACCGGGTAGAGTCCGGATGGGAATAATTTATTTATTTAAAACATAATCATAAATTTTATGGTTTCCATCATGATGATCAGGGCAGGAGCAGGACTCGTTCTCGATCATTTGGATTTTCCTTTTAAACACTATTCTTAGGATGAATGAAATACCAAATAAAAAATAGATAAAAAGTACTTGTGATGGATACATAATTGTATACAGGTACATTTATAACTTTACTTTAAAATTATTGTAATTATCATATACTAATTCTTCTTACTTATGAATTTCAAGTAAGATTTAAAAATAATTAGTTATTTTATTATAATATTAAAATTATTATTAAACTCAATTACTCAATTTTATAATAGAATTAATTAATTAATTAAAGTTTATGTACAAGAAAAGGCCTAAAAACCTTCTTTTATAATTACCTTAAATTCATTATTCTTAACATTTTATAATTTTAAATATAAAAATGACTTCAAATAAATAATAAATATTTTCCTTAAAAGTAAATTAGCAATAGTTCAATCTTTTTTTCATCTACCAACAGCGACATTTGGATTTATTAATAGTGTGTTTAAATATGTTAAGATTGTCCATTTAATGCTTATTGTTTATTAACCAAATTCAAATATTTAATGTTTTATTGGCACTAGAAAATGCAACCATTTCGTCTAATTGCATGAATACACCATGGTCACAAATTTTAACAAATTAATATAAGGGGGCCTTTGGTTTGAGCAAGAGATTGGGTATGGATATGGGTATAATAGTAGAAGGGAATGGGAATGGGTATAAAAAATAAAAAATGACGTTTGGTTTGTAACTTGGGTTTCTGTAATAATACCAATAATGTTGTTTGGTTTGTTACATTAATGGGAATGAAAGATGATATAATACCATTTTTTCATATCATATTTAAAATGGAATATAAAGCATAAAACATCAAAATAAACTTTAAAACATAAAGCATCAAAACATAAAGCAAGATTTCTCATAGTACCTAAAACATAAAGCATCAAAACAACATCAAAATAAACTTAAAACATAAAGCATCAAAACATAAAGCAAGATTTCTCATAGTACCTAAAACATAAAGCATCAAAAGAACATCAAAATAAACTTAAGACATAAAGCCTTCGTATGTCAACGGGAAGGTTGAGGAACACATCAATCTTGTCTTTATTTGAGCTGAAAATGTTAGCTGCTTTAAAGACATCACCACTTGGAAGGCCAATTTTCATTAACTCTTCTACCACGTCTTTCATTTTTTCCGAAGCAGCTTTGTCACGTAAATTTTCATCTGCAATAGCATTTGCTATGGTTGCGAAATTGCTATTAAAGCCTTCCACAAAAGTACGAAAACCAGAATTGATTTCTTGCAGTTGTGCCCCGACATCTAAGGAAGCTGAAATAGGCGACATTTTCTTCTTTTTTGCTATATTCCCTCCACTGCTGCTTGATGGTTGTTTCTGCTTTGCACTCACATTTCTCACATTTGTGTTGCTTGTGTAAGTTGGAGTTGTTTGCGAATCCAAACACACATCATTGTTTTCTTCGTCAGATAATAAATCATATTCACCAACATACTCACCACCACTTACTGTATTTTGATCATTCTCCATATTTCAAATAGAATCCACATATCCCTGAACGTTCAACCCAGTAGCTCTATCTCTTCCATAAACTGATTCAAGTTGATTCAAGTATGGGAATTTAAATTTCCCACATTCCTTTTGTGTTTTTATTGATTTAATTTTCATTATAATTTTTAAAACATTAAATAAAAGTAAAATTATTTTTCCAAAGTAGGATGGTAGGTTTATGTCCTATGTAAGAATAATATTTATTTAAATAAAAGGTCATTACTTAATATGCAAAGATAATTCCTGTATTCTAAAATAAGTACAAAATAATATCTTAATAATTTGAGGAGGCCAATTAGTGTGATGAGTATCATATCGTATTGACTGCAAAATTGTATATAATATGTAGTTTCTATATTAGGTTACAGTATCGATCATTACCAGTTCTTTTAGTTAGTGCCAATTGGTATCGAAGATATCGAAAATACTATTATACCAAATAAAAATTGAATGAGTAAATAAAAGTTTAACCTTAAAGTTGCTCTTGCTCATCTCTCCTCCTAAATCTCCTTATAGAGCTACCTCCAACTCTCTATCATGTTATCCCTTCCTGTTGTTGCTCGTCACCTTGTCCAATATCAAAATTCAAGACTCAGTCTAGGTTCTTCACTTTGTTAAGACCATAGTTAAAAATCCCGACAATAGGTCGAGAAGGATGTAGAAGCTAGAGAGAAAGAGAGGAGGATTTTAGAGAGACGAGGAAAGAAAAAAGAACAAGGAGGGAAATGAAGAATTATGTTATTCTATCATACCCAAACACAGGGGAACATATGGTTATATATCACCACAAATACATAAAACTAAAATATAACAACTTCTATGCCGCATCACACAGGCTTCTATCAAAAAATGTCACACAAGCTTCTAACAAAAAACAACTTAAATGCAATAGCTGCAATATAGATGATTAATTGCCTATCTCCTATATTATACAATCTATGACAATACTCACCCCTTAAAATTTCATTATTGTCCTAAAAAATGAAAGGCTAAAAAATTATATTGGATAAAAGTCTCATCCTCTAAGTAGCTTTAGTAAAAGATAAACCAACTCAATGAACCAAAACCCGAACCATTAGTAAATGTTTGTGTTTAACCAATCACCCGTCCAAACAACTGTCTAAGATATAGCACATGCTCAACTTCTTTTTGAGAAGGGAAACATGAAGCATATGGTGAATATATGATCCTAAAGGTAATTTAAGATGGTAAGCCACGCCTCCCATGCACTCTAGAATTTTGAAGGGTACTTTACTGAAAGCTTAATTGACTTTTGAATTGCAATTGAAGTTGGTCAATATGGCTAGAATTTAAGATAAACCTAGTCCCCCACTCCTAACACGCATTCAAAGCAACATTTATCATGTCGAGTCTTTATATAGTTCTTAGTATGCATCAGTTGGTATTTAAGTAATCTTAAAGTTAGCTATCTATTCTTTAAGAGATCTTCTATGGCAAAACAAGTAGGACTAAAATCTTGTGCTATTAGAATGTACAAGGAAGGAAACCTATATAAAATTTTAAAGGGAGTTAATTTGAGTGTTGTATAATGGTTTGTATTATATTACCACTCTACAAAAAAGCCATTGAAAGTGTTGTTAAGAGTGAGTAAAACATGCCATGTAAGTAAGTCTCCAAACAACTATTAAGGCATTTTGTTTGACCATTTGTCTATGAATGATATGATGTGGAGATTCAGAGCTGCACCTAAAGAACAAGAAAATCATAATCAGTTAGCTAGAATTAAATGGAATAGCACTAGTGAATGCCTTGTCACGATCGATAGTAATGCTAGTGGGTAAACCATGAAGCTTATACACTGAATCCAAAAAGGCCTTAGTCATAGTAGGTGTTGTATAAGGGTGAGAATCCCATAAAATGAGCAAATTTGGAAAGATAATTAACTACCACTGTAATAATTGATTTGCCTTCATGTATAAGCAACCCTTCAATGAAACCCATATTGATGTGATGATAAATGCGATCTGATAATGGCAATGGTTAAAGAACTCTCGTATAAGCATAAGTCTCAAATTTATAGTGTTGACATGTATCATATTCCTTAACCCAAGTTTCAGCATCCTTTTACATTGAAGGTCAATAAAATAATGAATGCAATTGTTGGAAAGTACCCATGTTGCTCGAGTGTCAACCTAGCGGAGAATTATGAAAATTGCAAAATAGGGGTTGTCTTAAGTCATTTTCATCACCAACTACTATCTTCCCATAGTACTTCAAAATCATTTTGTTTAATGTAAACTCACTTTGGGTTGAAGAGTGAAAAGCTAATAAAAATACAAAGGCAGCTATTGTTTATCCCCTTCATAGCTCTCATTAACCTCCATCATCTAATTTAGTGTGACTGTTGTAACTAGCTAACAAACTTTATTCTCCTCCACACTTGCTATCCTTGTTTCTTTATAAGAATGAGGAATACAAGATAAAGCATCTGCGATGACATTCTTGTATCTTTTATTATAATAAATTGAATAGTTGAGGAATTTAGCCATTCTTTTCTTTTGAAGATGGGTTATAAGTTTTTATTGCTACAAGTATTTAAAACTATCATGGTCCATCTTGATCACAAAGTGGGTTTCCTCCAAGTAATGTCTCTATTTAGTGACTGCTAAGAGTCCTGGCAATATCTCCCTCTCATAGATGAACTAACATTGTTGCCTCAAGGAAAGCCTTTTACTCAAATAAGTTATCGGGCATCCATTTTGCATAAAAACAACACATTTCCATAAGAACTCATATATGTTTCATGACCAAATGGTTGATAAAAATTGGGTAACGCCAAAATTGGCAGCTTAGACATGGCAACTTTTAGCACAGTCAAAGCATTCTATACATTAGGGGATCATGTAAAGATATATTTCTTTAGTATTTTGGTTAAAGGACTACTAATTGCCCTATAATTCTTGACAAAATTCCTGTAATATTCCATTAACTCAAGAAATCCCTTTAATTCTTCAACCAACAAAGGAGTTGCTCATGAAAGCATTGCATCCACTTTCTTTGAATTAATAGATACTCCTTTTGAAATTATGTACCATTAGTTTTCTATCTATTATTGCCTAAAAGAATATTTTAAGAGCTTAACAAAATAGCCGATTTTCTCGGAACATTAAAAAATAGCTTGTAAATAATAAATATATGCCTCCACAGTGGGATTAAAAACCATAATATCATTGAAGAACACCAAGATGAACTTGCATAAATAGGATGGAAGATGTGGTTCATGAGTGATTGAAAGGTTACCAAAGTGATAAATAATTTGAATGGCATGATAGTGAACCTAAAACTTATGTACCATAAGTTTTCTATCTATTATTGCCTAAAAGAATATTTTAAGAGCTTAACAAAATAGCCAGTTTTCTCGGAACATTAAAAAAGTAGATTGTAAACAATCAATATGTGCCTCCATGGTGGGATTAAAAACTATAATATCATCGAAGAACACTAAGATGAACTTGCATAAATAGGATGGAAGATGTGGTTCATGAGTGATTGAAAGGTTACCAGAGTGATAAATAATTCGAATGGCATGATAGTGAACCTAAAATGGACATTGTGAGGTCAAAAGGATATTTTATAAATGTCTACTTCTTCTATTCAGATATAGCGGTACCACACTCTAAGATCTAACTTAGAGAAAACCACTGCTTCATGTAATTCATCAAGAAAGTCAACAATGGTGGTATAGGGAACTTATCCTTAATGGTCAAATCACTAAATTTCCTACAATCAATGCAAAACTACAAAGTTCCATCCTTCTTAACAGGCAATATAAGAGAAAAAAAAGGATTATAACTAGGGCAAATAATTTAACATTTAAGCATGTCTTTAATAAGTTGATCCATAACTTTAGACATCCAATCACATACCCCTAAATACTAGTACATGTAATCCATTATGAATTTATGGCCTTGCATCACCTATTAAAATTTCATACACTTTTCTTTATTGCCCATAAATTTCCTATTCTCTATTGCTATCATCAAAGGAGTTAGTGAAATAATTTCAATACCCTATTGCTTCCTCCATTTAGGATCTTTAAAAGTTTGAGAACTACTACTATCTAAGAGTATTCATATAGGAATTTTGCCTCTATCAAAGAATCCCACCAACCTAAAAGTGTTATGTGAAGAATACCCTTAAGTTATTGTCATTGACAATTCCCCCTTACTAAACATAATTTCCTCATCTTCCTCCATTGCTTGATAACCCATATTTCCTTCATCTACTACCATTTCTTTATCATTCCCATCAACCTGAATGATCATTAGCTACCTTTTTTGATAATTAGGTTAAGTGAATACTTGTCCCTGCACCTAAAGTAAAGCACATTAGCACACCTATATATGCAATATTAACTTCTATTATCATCGGCGTCCTTTATTTGACCTCCCCTTTTCCTATTAGACTCACCTTTTCCATATATTATCTCACCAAGCTTTTATTCCAAACGCTTTGAAATAGCCTTCTATTCGAGCAATCATTGACTTCCCCCTGAGTAACTAGTACTATAAATGCTTATGCTCAATCTTTATCTTTTAGTTAGTGGTACAAAATATTACTCATAAAGGGTGTCTAACTTCATTACTTGCATAAGAGTTGTAGACTTCCCCACTTTCACTAATGATTTAAGATGTTTATTAAGACCACTAGCGAAACTTGATATAAAATAAGACTCTTGTAAATATGGATTGGTGGCCAGCATCAAGGACTTGAGCTCTTTATACCTCTCTAAATATTCAGCTATAATACTAGTTTGACAAATTTCTTTAAATTCATCAATAATATTAGTAATAGTTTGATGGTCAGACCTCAAACATACAACCAACTTAAAGTTCTCCTAAGTAGAATTTGCCTCGCACGCAATCTAACTATCAAGCCATACTTCATATTTATCATCAATATACATCATAGCTAGCTCTACTTTACTCTCTTAAGGAATTTGATAAATTTTAAAATATTTATTGCATTTTCTTATCCATGATTTTAGGTTTATTCCTAAGAAATAAGGAAAATTGAACTTTAGAGTGAAGGTATCTCCAAATCTAGTATTTTTCCACTATAAAATACATCAATCCTTTACCACAATCCATAGGTTTCGGTGTGGGAACTATATCCTAGTTAGTTTGTAGGGATTTTAATCCCTTTAAAACACAGGATCGATTCATATCAAATCATCAAGAATAAAATAAAGCGGAAGCAT
>JAOSBK010000005.1:13300046-13319016 GCA_027568895.1 Erythroxylum shatona | reverse complement strand
TAAG
This sequence comes from Erythroxylum shatona, assembly GCA_027568895.1. Lineage (NCBI taxonomy): Eukaryota > Viridiplantae > Streptophyta > Magnoliopsida > Malpighiales > Erythroxylaceae > Erythroxylum > Erythroxylum shatona. The sequence goes on along the minus strand of JAOSBK010000005.1, from coordinate 13,319,012 downwards.
TATAATGATGTCTGCGTAATTTAGAATTAAGGAGTATATATATATATATATATATATATAGATAGATAGATAGATAGATAGATAGATAGATAGATAGATAGATATAGATATGTTATGTATAAATGAATGTTGTGTAATTTAAAATTTTATGGGAAAAATAGGATTGTGTGATTATGGATAAAATTTTGTCAAAGAGAAGAGGTAAAAATATAATAGTTGGAATATTTAGAATGAATTAATAAAATAAGAAAGTTAAAATTAACAATTTAAAAATAAAATAATTTGGAAATATATATCAATGATGGAATTAAAAAGATAAATGTCAAATTTATATAGAGGAAAAGATAAAATAGTTTAGTAATTGTAAAGAATATTGTTAAATATGAAAATTTGTGGAAAAAAATTTAATTTGTGAATATGGAAAAAATCATCGTGATGGATAAGATAAACCTACATGGCTTGTATTAACACAAGACTGGAAACATATACAAAACTTGGCATATTATCTTTGTTTCGTTAACCTACATGGCTTGTATTAACACAAGACTGGAAACATATACAAAACTTGGCATATTATCTTTGTTTCGTTTATCTCCTTTGTTTGCATTTCTTCAAGCCGACCTGACTTTAAGTTTTAGACTTATTATCACAAATACTTACAATATAGAATCTTCTTTTTGTTTTATCTATGTTTGACTTTAAATCTTAAATTTATATTTTTATCTTCAGACCTTTAACTAAATCACAATTCAGTACAAAACAATATCAAATAATTTAATTCGAATCTATTTTTAATTATATATTTAAAACTAGTAGTAGCAAACACCTTTAAAGTAATTCGTGTTTTAATTATACAAGAAATTGTCATTACTCAAATATAAAAAGGGAAAAGGATTAAATTTCAAAGTAAAAGATTTAGAAAAAAACTAAATCATTTTCGATTCTTATTATCCAGAATTTTAATTATTGTTCTAGCTCCTTGAACACTTTAGAGACCACACCATATTATCAATAAGTTGATAAAGAGAGGAACTGAAATGGCAATACCTTTTCTGTATGTCATCATATGATAAAACACGATAAAGATACATATTTATAATTTCATCCACCTCTTACGTGGATAACTCATTTATATCTCGAATATGCAAAATCATAAATTAAAAAAATTCATTTTTGATCAATTATAGGAGTAAAAAGTTAGAAAGAAGGTTATACATAATTATATTAATGTTATCCAATCATGTTTCGTAGTAAGGATTTCTCCTCTCTCAAAGAAGTTGTGACAGAGCTAAAAAGGGAAGCAATTGAATTCAAAGTGGATTGTACGACACACTGATATAATGATTTCACTTATAAAAAAAATTTTATTTCCCTTCTGTTCATCTCCTTTAAACACCAAGAATAAATCATTAATGACAACATATAGCTTCCTTTCAAGGGACAAAACATAATGTTTTACAACTCTCAATTAACCTTAATCTATACTAGATTCAAAATTTTCAAATTGAAAAAAGTACACATAAAACATCAATATGATAAATCCTTCAGTATTAATTGTATCAGTGTCTTCAAAAACCATCCAAGCAAACTTTGCCATGGGATGCTTTTCATATTAAGGGTCGTTTGATGTTGCCAACTGCTGCATTTCATTTCACAAAAGAAGAAAAAGGAAAAGGACTTGGAGAATTGTAAAGGAAAAAAAAGAAACAGAATCAGAAAAGAAACATAAGATGCTATAAGCTTAACATGCAAACTACAAATGATTATATAGAAACAGCATTAATTATCAACAAATTACTTCTGAATTAGAGTAGGATGAAAATGAAATAGGTTTTCAACTTTAGAACACACTCTAGGTCTATAAAAGAAAATTGAAATCCTAAAATCGGAACTCCTAAAGTTTATTTCGGAACACGGGCAAATGGGATTTATACCTATGAGAAAGCAACATTGTTTGCATGGTAGAGCGGATATTAAGAAGGCAATAAATTGCATGGGTGGATTTAGAAAAATTGCATCTTTGGTGAATCTCTCCTTTACTTTTAAACATCGAAATCCCAAGGGATACTAGGACAACCTTGAGAATTTGCAGGATGAGGTACAATCCTCCTCCTCCTCCTCCTTTTCATTCACTCATTCACTATGTTAAAGAGACTCCATAAACCATTTTTATAAAAAAGAATTGGGATTATTATATAGATTAGCAAATTCCAGAGGAGTTGGGGAATGATTCCTACATATATGCCAAGCAAAAAATTGTTCGAACGTGCAAGTACATCAAAATAAAAATGAACAACTTTATATTATTATAATTCTTACATGTAATCTTTGATTCTTAAGACTTTGTATTATTAATATAGTAGTGTATAATTCTTACCTGTAATGTAGGGTGTTACGGAATCATGCGAGCACTAGAGAAATGGGAAGGACTTCATGAAGTTTCGCGACTTATAGCTCTCAAGCTCAGACATCCTAATAGATAGTTCAATGTCGCGGTCCAAGACAAGAAAGAATAACAAAAAATTACAATGATTAAATCATCAACCATATAGTTTGATCATAATAAAATAACTCACAACACAGAGATGTTGTCTTTGCCTAAGGTTATTAGATATATATCTGTAACAAACTCAACTGCAAGAATCCTACCTTAATCAGTCTACTCAAAGTAGTTTAATTCAACCTGAAAACAAATAGTTTCAGCACTAAAAAACATTAAAGAAAGTATATGCAAATGTCCAATAAAAGAAAAGAAACCATTATAACCTCATTTTTTTAAATGTAAGAGTTTATCCCTGTGAAAAAAGGTGGCACAACTATCCATCGTATGAGCTTTCCCATTCTAAACCTGCTATTTCCAACATGAGTTAGTAGAATATATATATGATCTGTATAGCTACCAATTAATAAATGTTATCAAATAATCTCAATGGTTTTTGTTTCGTATAAAGCTTGATAACTATGTTTGTCTAATAGCATTTTTTCCTTCCTCTTTCTTTCCTTGATCTTCAGCTACTCCCTGAATCGTCTCCCTAAAGGTTTTACAATCTAGAAAAAAGTAAGAAATGAACCTTGCGATGAGAAATATTAGAAAAGAGCTATATGAGATATAAAGGCAAAAAGCATGCGACTGAGAAAAATCCTTAGCACAAGGTTCAGTACTATAGATGATAAGCCTTTAATCTCATTTCAAAACATGATTTGACATATTGAAGTCGATAAGACAAATAAACACAAAAGAAATATGTGACACTTGTTGTGGTTCCTATAAGCCCCATATAATAACCATGCAAACAAGTTTTAATAAATGCTCCACTGCTACTTTCTTTCATTTCCTTAATGCATGACACAATTGTATACCCACAAATGCACAAATAAATTTCCATACCTCATACATATATAATACTAAAAGATGCATAAACAAATAAGGCATCACAAAAATTTATAGTAGTGTCAAATCTTACCAGATGTAATGGGTCATAGGTCAGTCATAGGCATCAAACCAAAAAGATGCATATTTGCTAATAATCATAAACAGTAAAAGAACTTGAGACTAATTAAATAAAGAGTATTAATGAATGTTGTAAATAAGATGAAAAATTGTTACAACTTTTGGAGCATAATCCTCTTTAACATTCGATCTAAAAATTCCAATTGCATGGACATGAGGTAACTAATGCCCTATACATTTCAATTGAACATATGAACAGGAAACAATTACCTTCTTCATCAAGCAAATTAGCACTATCTGCCTCACATAACTCTCTGTAGATGCACTGAAAAGTTAGTGTTTGCCCACTAACATTGCTCGCCAAATAATGTCTCATACGAGTTTGGTAAAAAATGATTCTTATCTTTTTTTCCTTTACCGGCAAGAGAGTGTTATGAGCTTCCTTCAGCCAAAAGCCTAGCCATTACTAACTTTTTTGATTTCCAAGTGAGCATAACATATGTCTTGAACACTGATTACTGTTACCTGTATATCTACCTACATACTGAACAAAAGAAATTATAGCAGTTAGAACTCTTAACACCATTCAAAAGTAAATTACATTGCCACATTAATCACCCAAAATCACCAACCACAAAATCTAAAAATTAATACTACCAACAACAAATAGAACACAAAGAACCAAAATATATACGATTAAACCTTGAAGTTAGGAAGAAACAGAGGTCCCTACAACAAAATCACAGAGGTTTCTGGAAGTTAGTAAGAAAGAAAGGTCAATGGCGACAAAGTCAGAGCGGTTTCATTATGAGAAACGATTATCATGCAATCCAACTCAAATGATCATCCATCATTTCGAAACAGTTTTGATTTGAGGGTACGAGGAGTTTTGGTAGAGAAGAGAAACAAAAAAGCTTTAAAAAGAAAGATGTAATAGTTGTTGAGGACATTCTAGAGGAATTGAGAGATGATAAAGAAGCCTATATCGATAAATAACTTTATTTATTGACATAGAAGAGAAGCAGAGAAGTAGGAAAATAACGTCAGGAAAAAATAAATAATGGTAGTCACACTATTTAAGTGACATGCCTGACCTTAATAATACTTAATAGTTGTAAATATTTTAATGATATTTAATTTAAAATATCATGTGGTTATTATTATTATTATTATTATTATTATTATTATTATTATTATTATTATTATTATTATTAATTACAGTTGTGATTTGTTAAGTCACAATCATACATCAAATTCATGGGCTATGACTAACAAATCACAGCCATAACCATAATAATAGCGTAAGGAATCGAAGTCGTTGGATGAAACGGACGGTTGTCTTTAGTAGATGGTAAGTAAGTGAAGTCCAAAATATTAATGAATTAATAACATGTTAATTAATTATTTAATAATATTTTAAGTATATTTAATTAAAAATTTAAATGAAAAATATGCCACTGGTAATTAATTAATCAATTAATTATAAATATAATTAATTGATTAATTAATTACGAGTGACATATTTTTCATTAAATTTTTAATTAAATATACTTAAAATGTTATTACATTTTTATTAATCATTTAATTATATTATAATTAACTATATTTTAATGATATTTAATTTAAAAATAAAAAGAAAATATATGTGTCATGGGAGTAAATGAATTAATTAGATTTTAATTCATTATATTTTAACTAATTAATTAATTATATTTTAGTTTATTAATCAATTACTTATCATTTAGTTAATTAATTAATTATATTTTAATTAATTAATTATATTTTATATACGTGTTAAATATATTTTAATTAATCAATCAATTATTTATTTCTAATTAATTATATTTTAATTCTATTCAATAAAAATTTTAAATAAAAAATATGCGTCACAGGTGTGACTTAAGTGTCACACCTGTGACTCTTCTCTATTATTATTATTAAAATGTATGTGTCACGTGTGTGACTTAACGCTACGTATGGTTAATGTCTCCCATATGCAGAAACGGAATGAAATAAAAATTTGGAGACATAATAGAATAAAAATTGAAGACAGTGAGATATTTGGTTGTGATGGACAAAACAGATAAAATTGTGTCCGTCTCGAGGACAGAAATGTGTTTAGTTACAGTTGACAGAACATAAAAAACAGTGTCAATGACTAAAGTACTCTTACAATATAATATGATTAGAAATATATAATTCATTGATTATTTTAAAATGAATGATTTGTATTAGTAAAAAGTTAACAAATAATAATTATAATAACAATAATAATAAGAAATTAATTTTGTATTATAATAATAATAATAATAATAATAATAATAATAATAATAATAATGATGATGATGATGATGATGATGATGATGATGATGATGATGATGATGATGATGATGATCATAATAATAATAACAATAACAATAACAATAACAATAACAATAACAATAATAATAATAATGAGCTTAATAATATAATTAAGAATAAAAAATTGCTTATGTGGGGGGAGGGGTATTTCTGGAAGTTGCTTATGTGTTTTGTTTCGAAGACAGAGACAAGAAATTTTGTCCTTCGGTTTTGGAAGGAACAAAAAATTTATGTTTTTGTCATCTACAATCAAAACAAAAATAAGTTGGGTCAGTAACCAAACACTATGAGACACAAAATTTTTGTGTTTTGTTATCTGTCTCCACCGACGGAGACAGTAACCATACGCTACGTAAGTTTTTCACTTGTGACACCTCTCATCTACTATTATTATTATTATACTTAATACATTTAATAATTATATTTAATAAAAAATTTAATCAATCAATTATATTTAAATTAATTAGATTGTAATTAATTAATTAAACATGCATGATGATATACTTAATACACTTAATAATTATATTTTAATTATATTTAATAAATTTTTTTAATGTAATTAATTAATTAGTCAATCACTTATCATTTAGTTAATTAATTAATTATATTTTTATATATGTTAAATATATTATAGTTAATTAATCAATTAATTATGTTTTAATTAATCAACTGATTAATAATATCTTAATTAATTAATTATATTTATTAAAAAGTTTTATAACAATATATAAGTGTCACTGGTGTGACTTAAGTGTCATACTTGTGACACCTCTCATCTATTATTATTATTAATAATAATAATCACAGTTGTGACTTGTTAACTTACACATGTATATCGAATTTAACAAGTCAAAGCCGTAACCACATTAATAGCGTAAAGAATCAGAGTCGTTAGATGAAACTAACGGTTGAGCTTAGTAATGACTAAGGAAGTCAAAGTCACGACTGTGACTAATAAGTCACAAGTGTGATGATAAAATAGAAACAGGAGCCATTGTATCAAAGGGACGGTAAGATAAAAATATGTGGCCGTCTATCCCATTTATCCTTAGTATATATACTTAATGAATGCTGACATTCAAACCACCTAACAACATTAAGTAGTTGGAAACTAAGTCTCTGTAATATGCTATATGTAAGTCATTTGTGAAGGTTGTCAGATGAAGATTAAATAAAAGATTGTTAGAGTGGTGTTGATGAGGGATCAAATCTCTTGTTCTACTTTTCTAATGCCACCGTGTGTCTTCTCCATCCCATTTATCCACTAACATTTAATAGATGGATGAGATGAAAGGGCACAGGGTGGCACTGAAAAAGTGGAACAACCACCCCCTGCCCTGGTGATGGCAGCACAACAATGAACTCGAAGAAAGTAGCTAATTTTAAAGACCTTAGTTATGTTAAAGTTCACATTTGCTACGTTGCAACTCTCATAGCTTCAGCTGTTGCATAATTAATGTGGCGTTTATTTCATTTGTATCATAGCTAGGTATTTTATCGATGATCAGATAATTGAAATATTAATGTTTTCATGGAAGCATTTGGAATCACTCTCCTATGTTTAAAAGGTAAACAGTTTCAAAGGTTAGTTGAAAGATCAACACTAGGGAAGTAGAATTGGAACTAACAACATAAGAGGTTTTGATTTTTAACAAGAGGGAAAGGTGTCCTGATATTAAACACTGTCAATTGAAGATGCTTCAGCTTTAATAACTTCACCAAGCTTAGAATGAGCTTAGGGTTAATATTTTTTAGCATGCTCTTCCACAACTTAATATTAATAGAGGCTCCATTTCTGAACATGTCCAACTGACTATTCTTTTGTTTGGTTAAGTACATTACAACTCCATAAATTCTTTAATTTTAGCTTTGTTATTAGTATGAAAATTTGAGATTTAGTTAGTAAAAAAAACTATTAAGAGATCTAAGTATAATTAAAATTAAAGTAAATTAAAGTTAAAGAAGCTAAATAGCTAAGTTCTAATTTTTCCTCTCTTTTCTTACCTGGGTTGCTCTTGGTGGACAGTTATAGGTATTAATGAATTTCATTGATCTTAACCTAAGAACTAGGCATGTAATTAATGACTGTTTTCAATAACATTTTTGTTGATATACATATCAAAGCTACAAAGGCATCCTGATGATGGGAACATATCTCCTGTTTCAGTTGGTTTGTTTTCACTCTATTCTATAGTATGTCAACCATCTAAGTGTTCTATAGTATGTCAGCAATCTAATTGTTCTTTGTCTTATTTATTGGATGATTGAGATCCATGAAGTAGAGCCTCTAAGATCTTTTGTACCGTCTACTCTGTTCCAACATTGCTCCACTTTATCTTAGCCATATATTTGTGTAGAACCCACATAAATTTATGATTGAGATGAAATCGAGCAGGATTAGAACAGAATAGAGGTTACAAAGGATTATGTCCCGAAATAGAGTGGGAACACACCAACTGGACAGAAGATTTGATTCCCCATTGCTACCATTATCGTTGACTTCTACTTAAGACAATAAACCCTTAAGTAGGGATCTCCATATACACGTGTGTATGTGTCTAAATGTCCCCGTTACAAGAACTGGACTTCTACAATTTGATTGTTTTGAGGGAAAAATTGGAAGGATTAACAGAGAAAATCAAAATTTGAAAAATAGATGTTGAAATTTGAAGCCACAATTTAAAATTACTTTTAAGAAAATTTTAATTCCTTCATTCATCTACTTAAATTAAAGGAAAATTTTAAGTTTTTATTTTTGCTTTTATTTGCTTAGTGAATTTACAACTGTGCCATAGTAATGATTTATAAGTATGTTTTGAAATTTATGTTGAATTTGTCTTTTATATTATTATTTTTTATTTGATATGTTTTACATTTTTACTTCTTTGTTTGCATTGTTAAGGTTTCTTGTATTATTTGTCTTTGGTTGAATCAGTATGACAAAAAAAGTTTCAATTTTTCGTGCCTTCCCACAATTGTTGATATTCTTTTTGAGTTTAACCGGTCAATTATTTGTTTTTTTAAATAATTTCTGAAATCATTCTTCAACAAAAATAAGATTATTTGTTTTTTTGGATCAATTATGTAATCATTAATCTTTTCCCTGACAAAAGAAATTAATCATTTTTCAATAAAATTAGATGAAGTCACAAATTTGATGCAAGAAACAATCACATGTAGGTGAAGTTTCATTATGTATATGACAATAGAAATAGTAAATATTATCTGCGTTCAATTTGTGGAAGAACTCACTTGTCTACGTTACCCAAAGTTATTGGTAAAGATCATAATTTATAATTTAACAAGAAAGGTTTTAATAGCTCCATTTGGCGGTGGTTAGCCAATATTGACCAAAATTTCACCGACTACAATTATTTTAGAGGGGTCCCACATCAAGGGCGGGCAGGCTATTGATGTCCACCTTACACCACGACTTTTCAACCTAGATGCACCACCTGCTCCGAGACTTATGCGAACAAAATCTTGCAAAACATTTGACGAATTATATTAATTTAATACAAAATTAAGTTCACATTAAATAACAATCGCAATCTTGTTTATTTTTTTCACGTTAATTATTAAAAACAAGATTTAGGGATACGCATTCCATAACTAACCACAATCAGTCTCTTGCAAGACTTTCTACGCAAAGATAATACAATCTATTGAATTAAATTTAAAATTGAAATTTTGTGTTTTTCTAAGACTCACGCACACATCCAATCCACATAAGTGTGCGATAAAGTTAAAAGGCTTACTTGTCCAAAGGCAAATGCAGGTGTGAAAAGAGAAGCTGTTTAGTAGGTTTAAAATTTAACGTTTAAATATTATTTTAAACATTAAATACATATTTTAATTACTAATTATTACAAGTTTCAACCGCAATATTAAACAAATTGAAAAAGCTGAATGATCAAACATTTCTCCCTACCACGTAGAAATAATTCAAACAAGTGTAACCCTAACATTCCCATCCTCATATAATTAGGATTTCGAGTCAAATGGAAAATATAGATATAATGTTCTAGACGTTTAAACAAAAAGTTTGGAAAGATTCTCACTTTTTCATCTTACATCAAGCTACTCTTTCAGACCACAATCGAACTTGTTACGTTATCAATTCTTCGGGCTTTGGCCCATCTGGCTTGCTCAGCACTTGAAGTCAACGAGTGGGTCCTCCTTCTGAAGATTAAAATTAATTATTTTCAGTTAATAGTATCTTTGTGCATGTTCTAATATTAAGCGCTTATGTTATCATAACTTTATGGTAAACTAAATTTGAAAATTATTAACATAAAATTTTTTACATTCCCAATAAAATAAATTTTATTCAGAGATAACTTGATAATAAAATTAGAGTTAATGATTTTTCATAAAGACTTATTTATGTTAGAACTTAGAACAAAACAAAATTTTAAGAGATGCATTATAGAAATTGAAAAGGTTCATTTATCGACAAACAAAGGAAAAAAGTTTTATTTACCTTTTGGAAAAGACATGAGACGATATAGTCAAGCACCTTCTAGTCGGGACGTTAGGTCGAAGGAGACTATTAAAGGTTCATATCTAAGAATAACATGTGCTAATATATATCTATGAATGACACTGTAACATTTCCCAAATCTGCTGACAATTCAATCATTTAATGAAATGACCATACACGTAGTGGCATCATTACAGATTGATTTCTTTGCTAAGTTGTTTTATAAAGCATTTTTTAATCTCCCCAAGATCTCATTATGTTATATAAACCCTAATCCCTCGTAAACACTCGAAACAATAACTGAACAAAGACACACACAGGTGAAGTGTGATGGAGCTCCACATCTTCCTTCTGTGTCTTCCACTCCTCCTTCTTCTCAAGCCATTCTTCTGGCGAAGAACCACCACCAACCTCCCTCCGGGACCCAGGGGTCTCCCCATCCTTGGCTCTCTCCTTCAACTTGGACCTCGACCCAATCAGTCCCTTTACCACTTAGCCAAAATCTATGGTCCTCTCATGAGTCTCCGTCTTGGCTCCATAACCACCGTTGTTGCCTCTTCCCCTGAAACAGCCAAAGAACTCCTTCACAGCCACGACCAGACTTTCTCCGACCGTACCGTTCCCGACGCCGTGTTCTCTCAGCCCAACCCGGAGGGCACCGTCGCATGGATCCCAGGCAACCGCCAGTGGAAGAACCGGAGACGTATATGCAGCACACAGATGTTCACAGAACAACGTCTTAACTCTCAACAGAACCTCCGCCACCAGAAAGTTCAACAACTTGTAGAACACCTCAGGAAACGGTCTGCTCAAGGAATCCCAGTTGACATAGGACCAGTTGCGTTTGCTACTGCACTTAACTTGATATCAACCACCATTTTTTCAATAGACATGGTGGATCCAGAATTTGAAAAAGCTCAAGAGTTCCAAGACGTTGTGTGGACGATAATGGAAGGCGCCGGTAAGCCTAACCTATCAGACTATTTTCCCATTCTGAAAAGGTTTGATTTGCAAGGTGTGAGGAAACATATAAGGCCTGCTTACCAGAGGCTTCATGAGATATTTGATGAAATTATCGATGAGCGTTTGGCATCTAAAGCGAGACTTGGAGATTTTTTGGATGTTCTTATTAATCAAGAAGGTCCTGACTCCGACAGGAAACTGATCAAGCCTTTAATTGTGGTACGTAACTAAGTTCATGTTTTAATAGTTTTAGATATTGGCACTTAGATTATAGCTAAAAAATTTAAGATTATTAAATTTTTTTAACACTAATATTTATTTAAATCAGAAAATAGTAAGATTTAGGAGGATTACATAACAGTACCTTCATAGTTGTTTGGATTTTCCATGCATGTTTATATCCTATGAGTTTTTTATTTTCTTAATTATGTATTGTTAGTTTAAGTTTAATTTATTAAAGAAGTTTAAAATTTCTATTTCAATATTTAAAACTGAAATTAATTATAAAAATAAATAATTATATATAATTCTTATTAGCAGTTGGTATTATTATTTTATTTAATTAATAATAAATTCTTATCAGTTGGTATTATTATTTTATTTAATTAACAATAAAATTAGATTATGAAATTAAAAATAAAAACCTAAAGCAAAACTTTTTGTTAAATTAGAAAGTAGGAAAACCTTTAATTTATAAGGCCACAATTTACTGTAATAAGTTAAGATTAAGTTTGGGCGTGGCAGATATAGACTGCCTAAGCCTTTTTGGAGTAGAACTTGGAAGAAACTTTTTTTCTTTTTTAAATACAAAGGGACTAGAAACTAATAATCAAAGTGGCGTAAAACTCGGCGGGACTCAAGGCCTTGCCGAAGGGGGCTCTCCGGAGAGATGTCGCATCTTTAAACCGCCTTGAGGAGATCTGTACCCGTTGTCCTGTCGGCCAGTTCACGTGTTGGAGACTGATGATTTCCTACTCATTGAATTGACACGTACAGAAAATGTTGGTGGATTCTTATATATGTTTACTGTTTAGGAATGTAGCATCTTATTTAAAAGGTAACCTTGAAAGCCTAAGAATAAAACACTGCTTCAATTAAGCAAGTAATTACAAGAATTCGTTTAAAAAAAAAATAGTGCTCATGCTTTTCTTAAATCTTTTTAGTTATTTTTTATTGGGTAGGTTATACCATTGAAGTATTTCTCTTTTTTGTAATGGTGGTGGGACTGGGATGCATTCATTTTCCGTCATGAACATGTGATATAGCTGCCGCCCAACTAAACTTTCCACATATTTTGGACCCTTCTTTTGTCTTTTAGATCCTAAGTTTAATATTCAAGAAGCAAGTGGGTTATCTCCATTGCTCGTTTCACACTCAATACGCACGATAATATTCTAATGATAATATATCATCTATGATTGTGATTTGAATTTTGATTCCAGTAGATTTAAGCCGCAATTCGTTGTTCTAAAACAAAAATATAGGACTTGTTTATTGCCGGAAGCGATACATCTTCATCAACAACCGAATGGGCAATGTCAGAACTCCTGAAAAATCCCGAGGTACTCCACAAAGCAAGAAAGGAACTCCTGGACGTGATCGGACCTGAAGGCACAGTAAAAGAATCAGACGTGGACAAACTTCCATACCTACAGGCAATTGCCAAGGAGACACTGCGACTCCATCCTTCAGCTCCTCTTCTTTTACCTTACAAAGCAAGCAATGACGTTAAAGTACAAACTGGCTACACCATACCAAAGGGAAGCCAAGTTCTAGTTAACGCTTGGGGTATTGGCAGAGACCCAAAGTACTGGGACGATCCACTTTCATTCCGTCCTGAGAGGTTTATGACCAGTTCAAGCAAAGATTATAAGGGTCATGACTTTGAGTACATACCGTTTGGCGCTGGTAGGAGAATCTGCCCAGGTGCACCTCTTGCCGTTCGGATGGTTCATTTGATGGTTGGTTCAATGATTCATTCGTTTGATTGGGAACTCGTTGATGGTATGACCCCTGAAAACCTGGATATGGAAGAACAATTTGGCATCACCTTGAAGAAAGCTATTCCACTTCGGGCTATACCCATTTCACTCTGAAAATAGGATGTGTTATGAATGATCGATAGATTGAAACTTATGGTCTGCTGTTTAATAAGTGATAACTAGTCCCTGTATGGATACCCAAGCCTATGATCTGCACGGAATCTACACAAAGTTTGAATGTTAAGACCCAATTTAAAGAATTTAGCATTTGGATAGTTCTGCAGGTCAAAGAAATGTATCTGTATATAAGTGTTGGAACTTGAATCAATTGTTGCTTTCTGCCGGACACCACCAAGAGAAAAGTATGTACGCTTTATAACATTACCCGTAATAAGATTTAAGATTTACCATGTTCTCCATTAATATAGCTTTCATTAAAGATATTACATAATTTCATTACATTATCTGTCATATTGTACAGTTCTAATCTTTCCAAACTACGTGGACCCTTAGTTTTGTTGAAAAGCAAATTCAAATTGTTCAAATTTCACTATAACATTAATAATATAAAAAATAAGTCCATATTCGAGTCTCAAATCCATAATCTATAACATGTATTAAGAAAATACTAGAATTCTAGAAGAGCAAACAAACCCTTGAAGTGTATAGTGATGGAAGTGTATTGTGGATGATGGAATAAGAGTGTTCTAGGGGTCTCCTAGTCAAAGAATTGGGCCTCCGCTTATTCCCAGCTGGGGGAACTTATTCCCCCTTCTGGTATAAGTCGATTCAGGCATTCCATGCAATTTAAACACGTTGTTAAGAAACAAATCGACAATATCACCGGCAGTAAAGGATGTTTCACCGACAGAAAGTGTGCATATTTCGTGAATCTGTCTACTATTACCAAAATAATCGATTTGCCTCGTGAATGTGGCAACCCCTCAATGAAATCCATACTCACATCCTTCCAACTTCCCTCCGGTATATTGATCAGTTGAAGCAGTCCTGGGTATGCAGAATTTGTTATATATATTTTTCAAAAAGTCGACCAAAACACGTTTTCGAATACTCGATTACAGAAAACAGTTCAAGAGACACCGACAGAGGATTACAGAGAAGAAGAAACAGAAAATACACTAAGACATCACACCAGACACGTCATACGAGGTTCTAAAACCTATGATATATTGTCCTTAACCTGTATCCACTACACCCGCGTGCACGAATTGTTCCTTACACTCGCTCTTAAACGCTGCGTAATAACCTGCATCCTCATACTGTGTCGTTCCCACGTTTAAGTATCTTCGTCTTCCACATTTGCCGTAACAATCCCCTTCTCCTTAATAACCTTGTCAATCAAATTAATCTCTGGAAAGCGTTTCTGTAGATCAAAAACATATTCCCAAGTAGCATTACAATTCTCCCCATCCGATCGTTGAATCAACCATTGCGTGATTGCTCTGTTATTCCGCTTGGTGATTCGTCTATCCAAGATAGCTACCAACACTCTCTCTGCGAGCGTCAGAAATTCCGGTAATGCTATAGTAATACGAATTCGACCCTCGTGTGCTTTTTAAAGCTGAGACACATGAAAAATGGGATGAATTGTCGCATGAGCCGGAAGTTCTAGTTTATAAGCTATCTTCCCAATCCTCTGGATTACTCTGTAGGGACCGTAATACAACGGTGCTAATTTTTGATTACGTCGGCGTTGAAGTGAGAATTGCTTGTAGGGTTGCAACTTCAACAGAACCCACTCTCCCTCCTAAAATTCCTTATCCGAGCGCTTCACATCTGCATACTGCTTCATATGATTCTAAGCCCTCTGTAAATGGAATTTGGTGATGCTAAGCATTGCTTCTCAACTCTGCAGGACACGATCAACTTCCATTATCTTGGAATCCCCTGCGATGTACGACGTATACACTAGAGGTGGACACGTATAAAACTTTAAACGGTGTGGTACCAATGGCAGTGCAATAGGTGGTGTTGTACCACGACTCAGCTAGAGCCAGCCATTCCCCCTACTTCTAAGGTGATTCACCACAAAAACAACGTAGATGCGTCTCCAATATCTTATTCACTGCCTCGGTCTGACCATCCGATTGTGGATGATAAGCCGTCGAATACCTCAAATTAACTCCTTGTAACTTCAACAATTCTTGCCAGAACTTACTTAAAAACACTGAATCTCTATCACTAATAATCGATTCAGGCATTCCATGCAATTTAAAAACGTTGTTAAGAAACAAGTCGGCAATATCACCGGTAGTATAAGGATGTTTCACTGACAGGAAGTGTGCATATTTCATGAATATGTCTACTATTACCAAAATAACCGATTTACCTCGTGAATGTGGCAACCCCTCAATGAATCCATACTCACATCCTTCCAACTTCCCTCCAGTATACTGATCCGTTGAAGCAGTCCCGGGTATGCAGAACTGTCATACTTATTATGCTAGCAAACCATACAATTCTGCATGTAAACTCACATGTCCCTGGCCAGTCCCTTCCAGTAGAACATGGCCTATATTTTTTTTGACATGGCCACTACTCCTGCATGGCCTCCCATAGTGTCATCATGATTGATCATTGTAAGTTGTTGACGGAGTGATGAACTAGCTCTGATCACCAACCGTCCCTTCCACCTCAATAAACCACCCTTCCATTCGTATATAGTAGTATCAGCAATGCCCACTTCTAATTCGTTGATTAATTTCCAAAGGACGTCATCCTCCTGCCAACTTCTCTTAATGTCATCTAGCAATTCACTCTGTATTTGGGACACCGACATCACCAACATTTCAATACTTGTAATCCTCGACAGCGCATCCCCAGCCGCGTTCTCCTTACCACTACGATATTGTACCTTAAAGTCATATCCCAACAATTTCGGTAGCCATGATTGTTGAAACGAGGCGGACAACCGTTGTTCCAAAAGGTACGTCAGACTTCGGTGGTCCGTGCGAACAATGAAGGGTTTAGGCGTCAGGTAATGGTGCTATTGTTTGATGGCCTTAATGACTGCCAAGAATTCCTTCTCATAAGTGGATAGCCCTTGATGTCGTGGTGCAATTGATTTGCTTAAATAGGTTAAAAGATGTCCTTCCTGTTGCAACACAACCCCGATCCCCTGACCGCATGCATCAGCTTCGATTACAAAAGGCTTGGAAAAATCTGGCAGTGCCAAGATTGGAGCAGTAGTGATCACTTGTTTCAACGATTCAAAGGCTCTCTGTTCTTCTTATTGCTAGCTCCAATCATCCATCTTCTCTTTCGTGAGCAATTCTA
Source organism: Erythroxylum shatona (assembly GCA_027568895.1). Taxonomy (NCBI): domain Eukaryota; kingdom Viridiplantae; phylum Streptophyta; class Magnoliopsida; order Malpighiales; family Erythroxylaceae; genus Erythroxylum; species Erythroxylum shatona. The sequence continues at coordinate 13,302,475 of JAOSBK010000005.1, read as the reverse complement.
TCAAGGGTTTCGCAGTGGCACCATAACCTTTGATAAATCGCCTGTAATACCCAGTGATACCCAAAAATCCCCTCAAGTATTTCATACATTGGGGTGTCGGCCAATCCTCAATGGTTTTCACCTTCCTTAAATCTGTCGCTACTCCAGCTTCCGAGATCGTGTAACCCAAATAATCAACTTGACGAGCCCCGAAGACACATTTGTTCCCTCTTAAGAACAATTGATTATCCAGCAATGTCTTAAGAGCCATGGTTAGATGTTCTACATGCATTGCGAACGAAGGATTGTATATCAAGATGTCGTCGAAGAAGACCAAGATGAAGCGGCGGAGGTAAGGCTTAAACAATTCATTCATCAATCGTTGGAACGTAGAGGGTGTGTTTGTTAAACTGAAGGGCATTACCACGGGCATTACGAATTTGTGGTAATGCCCTTCATGAGTTTTAAACGTCGTCTTTGGTATGTCCTCGGGTTGCATATGGATCTGATGATAACTCGAACGTAAATCCAGCTTCGAAAACCAACTCACCCCATGCAGCTCATCAAGTAGTTCTTCGATCAGAGGGATTGGAAATTTATCTTTCACTGTGTATCGATTTAACTCACGGTAGTCAACGCACATCCTCCACGAGTTATCCTTTTTCTTAACCAGAACCACAGGCGAAGCGTAGGGACCGTAACTATGGCGTATAAACCCCTGACTCATGAGCTATTTAACCTCCTGCTCAATGATGTCCTTTTGCACCCTCGAGTAGTGTTACGGTCGTATGTTAATGGCATCAAGCCCTTCCTGTAGCACAATCTTATGATTATACGGGCGATTCGGGGGTAACCGGGTCGGTTCTTGAAATACTTTCGCCTAACTAGCTAGCACCCCATTGGCTTCGTCGAACACGCTATCTTGCTCCTTCGTTAATCTCATTTGTTGAAACTGATACTCAAGGGGAGTCGATAGTTGAAGCATGAATAATTGCCCACTGCTGGCTCCCTGTAATGTTTTCTAAAGACCCTACTAGAAATGATCCTAGATTTGCTATCCGGATCACCCTTCAGTGTTACCGTCTTCCTTTCCATCAAAACTTCATCGTTCGCGTATGGAAATTGCATAAGACGTCTTCCAATCCTACAAGCCATTGGACGCCCAAGACGATGTCGCAACCTCCCAACGCTATGACCAATGCATCCATACAAAACGAGATCCCTTGCATCGATCATGCAAAATTTTTACAACACTGCGTGCATTGTAGCTGCAACCCTCCTCCCACCATGATCGTTATGGGTGTTATTTCCTTTAGTTCACAAGTTCCCTTTTTGATCACCGTATTATCGACAAAGTTGTGGGTGCTGTCATTGTCGATGAGGATGTGTATTGGCTTCCTTTGATGAACTCCTATTAAACGCATTTGTCTAAATTCCACCTCCCTCGCGAACCCAGTCATGGTCTGCATAGATATTGTCGGACAATCCATCACTTCCTCCCCAACGAGCTGCTTCTCCCCCAAATTATTATTCAGATCGGACTCATAGTCGTCTTGTGCTACCACAAAGAATTGGAGTTGCCTCTTCTTGCATTGATGTCCAAAGGTGTACTTCTAATCACACCAAAAATAGAGCCCCTTTGCACGTTTCTCATCAAAGTCCTTACTGCTGACGGATCGGGGCGTTTTATATGACCTACCTGTTGGCGAGCATAAAGTTGCAGGTGGGGTAGGTAGTAGACCTCCAGCATTAGGTGGACGTGGAAATGATGTAACATGCGTCATTGGTGGCTTCCCACTGTCCATCGGTCGAGTGGGTGGTGGTAGATTCATTATGGATGCTCTAGTCGCTGTCAGTATTGCTTCTTGTTTCCTAGCCAATGTATACGTCTGGTGCAGTGACTGTGATTCATGTGGCTTTACCGCTACTCCGATTTTAGGTTTAAGGCCCTTCACAAAAAAACCTACTAGGTAGTCCTTCGAGAGTGCCAGTCGATTGGAATGATGATCGAACTGGGCGCAATACTCTAACACTGTCCCCTTCTGTTGCAACTCCTTAAAGTCTCCTACTGGTTCATCAAAAAGTTCAACATCGAACCTGTTGGATCCTGTCTCCGAGGCCCAACATTCGAAAACACACAAGCACACCTAAGCATAGAGGACCCATAACTGACAACACACTGGCCACAAAAGAAAAAAAAACTTGCAATAGAGAACTTGAATTGGATTTTTAAGAAAATTGTTCCTTATGTTCTAACGATTCCAACGCCACTGAAATCGCTCAATTTGGATTGGAAATGAAGAAGTTATGGCTAAAATACCATCTTAAAGAAAACAGTGAAAACTGAACACTACCGACTCCGGGTCAGAATTTGAAAATCTTAAAGGCTTAATTGCTGATCGGTCTCTTCATAAAACTTGTAGGTTTATGTCTCTAGTTTAATTTAAAAC
>JAOSBK010000005.1:13251344-13285655 GCA_027568895.1 Erythroxylum shatona | reverse complement strand
GTCATGATATTGGTGGATGATTTTTTTTAGTATATATATATATACTAAAAAATATATATGAGACACTCTCTCAATCATTAAACTAAATAATGTTATAGAGAAAGAGTTTTAGCATAAGATAAAATTTTTAAGAAGTGATAATGGTGGTAAGTTGATATCAGATGCCTTCTTTCAATATTGTTACAGAAGTTGCATTTGACTATAAATGACGTTTCCTAGCACTTAGCATATTTTAGTTCAACAAGTCTTCTATGGTTACATGATAAGAATCTTCCTCAGGATCTTTGGGTGTAAGCAACTCAATGTGCATACAATGTGATTAATTGTTTTACCACCATAGCCAGTTAAAGAAAAAAGATGTTTGAATTATTACATATTCTAAATCCAAATGTATATTGTTTTTGGGTATTTGGTTCTATTTGTTATGTTCATGTTCCTAAAACTAATTAAATCAAACTTTATATAAAACTAAAGAAATGTATATATGCTGCTTATGATTTATGTAGAAAATAAAGGAGGTGTATGGATCTAAAGACAAAGAAATTTATCACATCTAATTAAAGATGCTATCTTTGATGAAGTGTCATCTTGGTACTCTACTTAGAAATTGATTCTCCAAGATGCTACTCTTAATGATGACCAAGATAATTTGAAGTCATTTCTTGAAACCATTACACAAAAAAGTGATGAATTTGAAAGCTTAAGGACTGCCCCTTCAAGTTCAGAAGATGATGGCCAGTTACCTAAAAGGTCACTAAGGAAGAAAAAGAAACCGGTTACCTCAAAGATTATGAGGTATAGCCGAACCGTTACATAGTGACCTTGTGGTTCTTTACTGGAGCACTAAATGAAGAGAAAATGATAAGGAAGTGAAAAATCACCTAGAATGGGAAGCAATTAAGAGATTAAAGCTTTAAACATGATTAGACATGGGAGTTGGTGTCGAAATTAGAAAATTGCAAGCTTATTTCTTGCAAACGAGTTAATCCGTTTTAAAAAAAATCAAGTGGAAGTTTGATAGACACAAAGCTTAACTTGTTATATACGATTTTTCTTAAAGCAGTTGGTTGGATTAGAAGGAGATGTTTAGTCCAATTGTGAAAATGGTAACATTAATAGTCATTTTCTCTCCTATAGGTGTTAATAAGCTACGACAACTTGATATAAAAAATGCATTTCTTTACCTTGATATAGATGGAAAATTTTCCATAGAATAACCTAAAGGATTATGTTTCCAAGATGTATCCCTACCATGAACATTGGTTGAAGAAGGTGTCTTATGGCCTTAAGTAAGCACTATATGCATGGTATAGTAAAGTTGCCAATACTTTTATTTTTTGCGAATTCAAACTTTCTGATTCAAATTCTAATTTGTTCGTTAAATTATAATCAAACATACTTATTGGTCATGTTGTATGTAGATGACATACTGATATACTAATTACTAGAAATATCGAAGCTAAAATCTCCATATTGAAAAATGATCTATCTATTTGATTTAAAATGAATAACTTGGGATAGGTTGGTTGCTTTCATGGTTTGGAAATTAAAACATTAGATTAGAGATATTTTATTACTAAAATAGGTTATGCAAATGAACTCTTGCAACATTTAGGCATAGGTGAGTTAAAAGAAAAAGTTACCCTAATGAATCTACATCTTAAGTTTTTTTTGAAAAATTAAAAAGAATATTACTATAGTTAAAACTAAATCGACGTTACAACGAGTTCAAGGGTTTAAGCCATCATATGGCAATATGACCTAATAACAAAAACTCCCTAAGGAAGATAGTATGACTATCTGCATAATAGACAACAACAAGAAACAATTATAGGCACCACAGAAGTTTCATCTTCATAGGAAAGCTCATTTACCATTTCTGGTTTTTGAGATTTTGCTTTCTTTTCTTAGCAGATTTCCTTTTTGTAGATTTGGGTTGCACATAAAAATCGCCAGGGATGTCTGGGACATAGACTATAACTAGTGGGCTATCACAGCCCTCTGTTTGTTTTATATCCCTATCTCCTAATTCTCATTTTACTCAATAGTTGAAGCTGGAGTCAGTATGTTGGCTCACTCAATCAGACAATGCTCCAAATATCTGGAAGTGAATTCGTTCATGCTATTGTCTAGATTTTCCCCATTTTTTGCACTGGAATTGTCTAGAGTTGTCTTCCCCTAGGAAATGTGTGTGACAACTTATTCAGTCCTCACAGCAACTACTTGATTACCATTGTCTTCATCACCAGTAACTACATTCCCAACACCAATATGCACACTCGCGACAACACTAGTAGTTTCATCCTTTACAAGAAGTCTATCTGTAACAACTTCAGATGTCCCAACATGAAACTGCACACATGATTCCTCACAACCTAGAGAATCACTATGTTTGTCGAACACCTCATGGTTCGAAGGTTCCTGCATAACATTACATTATCCTAATCCAGAACTAGTAGGGTACTTGACAGGAGACATCTTAGAACAATCAACCATCTTAAAATTCCCAATCCCCAATTGCACAATTGGATCCTCACGAGACATAAAATTCTTGCCATCAACATGATTAACTATCCTATATTTTTACAATGGGTCTAGCAAATTATTACTTATTATCTACCCATCCTTAATCAACAGTGAAGAACCAACAATAATCTCCACATGGGTCGACTCCTCTCCTTTGTCAACTATAACATACTTTTCCTTAGAATTAATCAGAGGACTACCCTCCATCTCTGAGAAACCATAATGACAAACATTAGTGACTCCCATTGACTTTTTTTCATATCTAACTTCCTTGTTAAGGTCCTCATGCCATCTCGAGTGAATAACCCTACCTGTGAGAACCCATTTCCTCACAACATTTTTAGGTTCCAGAGATAGCTTATAGGAATCACTACTTTTTCCATCTCCCCATTCTCACCTAGCCTAAGAATCGGGAGGCTATCAGGCAAAACCACACACTTAAGAATTTCTATATATAACTTCACATAACCTATCCTTTCTATAGAGACAATTTGCAAATCCCTTCAAACCGGCTTACCTAGGGACCTAGCCACATAACTGAGACTCGCAATTGTCCAAAACTCTATCAGAGGGTTGCCAAAATGAACCCATATAGGGATGACTTAGAATAGGATTAGGTCCATGTCCATTCCCAGCCTCCACTTCTCCAGAAACAGTGGCTGGTCAAACGAAGTGCCAAGGACCCTGTTTAACTATCTCTGACAAGTAGGAATCGTTAGCAAATTTGAATAAAATTGAGCCATCTTTTCTTAAAATGGCCTTTTGTAGCCCCTTTTTTTCCCCACCTAGCTTTAGCCCATGCGTTAACTGCCGGGAAGACCAATCTTTTAGACCAGAAGAAACCGACCAGCGATGACGACCATGCTCTTGCTCCAGCCTTCAAAAGTTCAATCGGAGGAGTTAAGACTCCATCTTTCGAAACATTGTGATAGTGATGTAGAGCCTCTTTGTTGTGTTTTTTAGGATTCAATTTAACCCATGACCCATCTATCGTATTTTCCCCCACCTCTGTTGGGGATCCATTAGTATGCCTTTCCGAGAAGCCTTAAAGGGCTTCTCTATTGAGAACTGGGAATTCATCTTTGGAGAGGGAGGCTTCCCTAATCTCCATAGTTGACAGAGGAGGTCCCTCCATCAAGACGAACACCACGGAGCTGCTATGGAGCTCGCACTGGTGGCATTGAGATAGGTTCAGATCTAGTGGTGATGCTCTTCAATCACGCCTCTCGCGGTTATGGGTCATGTCGCCATGCCTTACGCCTTATTGTTGTTGAACAAGGTTACCAAATCTGGGTCACGTCGTTTCCCTTTGTCTTATTTCCCAAACTTTTGCTCCCTGTTGCTTTGTTCTTCCTAGTCGCCTCTTGCTTCCAAATTCTCGCTCCCTTTAAATCTGGGTCCTAGGTCACGCCTTGCATCCCTCGCAGATTAGGGTCACACCACATGCCTTGCGCCTCTCATATATCTAGGTCCACTGTATGCCTCACACCTTACAATTCATTGTAGATCCTAAGTTGGTTCATCTCAAGTTAATGAAAGATAAAGGAGAATTATTAAAAGATCATAGAAAATTCAGATAACTTGTTGATAGCTTAATTTATTTAACTATCACAAAGCCTGAGATTACTTATTTTGTTGGCATAATTGATGAGCTTGTTGAAAGCTATCAAAAATAAACCTTACTCCTAAAAATTAAACTTGTAGTAGTGGGAATAAGAGTCGATCCACAAAGAAAATCAACTAAAAGTGTATTTAAATTACTACTAAGATTGATGGGGGGTTTTGTTTGTCATGAATAAAATAAAATGCTATTAGAGCTAATAAGATTAAGCTTAAAGACAACTAGCTTTGCCAAAAGAGATATCCATCATCAAAAATAATGACTGACACTTGATACAATGATAATTAATTTCACTTTGAGTATTTATTAAGGAAATAAGTATTTCCTATCTTTCCTCACGTGTGGTTAACAAAGAACACCAGCGAACCAATTAACCCTAATTATTTGATGATCTAAGCCCAGCACGAAATATATAATCTAACAACAACATTAAGCAATAGAAAGATCAATAAATCAAAGTTCCTTTAACCACCAGCGATTAAGAGAGACTTAGCCTATTATTCTTCCTAAGATTTAACAACACCAAGGAAATTATTAAATCCTAGTTGTTACTTGAATAGCAGTAGATTATCAAACACAATTAACTAGTAGGCCTCCTAAAAATCATGGACGATAATTATGAAAATAAGCATGAATGAACAATAGAACTCAAAGTCAAAATTAAAACAATAAACTCATTTAGATCTCATAGTTTTGATGTTCTGAGGTTTCAATTCCTTTGTCCAAGAATGAGATTAGCCACGCAGGGCCATAGAAGAAGCTCTCAGGTGTGAAGAGAGGAGAGAGAGATGTGCGTTGTGTGTCTTTTTTTCTAGATGTCTTCCCCTTCTCTTTCATGTAATAAAAAACCAGTAGATAGAAACCTAGAAAATATCCTAAAGATATGCCAAATATTCTCTCCATAACAAAATACCCACTTAAGGAAAATAATAATAATCTGAATAATAGTCTTCTTGGCTGAGGGAAGTGGCCTTTTAGCTGATATTTTATGTATAAATTGGCTTAGGAAGCTTCCTTAATTATCTCCTTGATTATTGTGTAGTAATCTTGCAGATCTGGGATGGATCAGTGCAACAACGTCCAATTATGGGCTGATTTCTGACCTCTTCTAGTCAGAATCATTAAAACTTAAAACATAAAAGTTGTATCTCTCTTCGTGGCCTTTCCAACTCCACTTGAATCATCTCAATCGGAGTTTGTATATGAAAGTTATGGCTTAAGCACGATATTGTGTCAAAACTGTCTAGATTCTCAAAATTATCTCGTTTTGCTCCTTTTTCTTCCTTAATACACCTAAATCAAAATATACACATAATTAATACTTTTAGGTAGGTAATAAACATAAAAGACTAAGGATTAGTGGAGTATACTTCTTATCAAATTCCTCCATACTTAGCCTTTAACCGTCCTCAGATAAAATAAAAGTTCAAAAACATCTTCCCTTTCCATTATTAAAAGGATGGGCACAATCAAAATATAAAGAGATCAATAAACATCAAAACTCACAACAAGAATTGAATATAAAATTATCTTACTCATAGTCAATCAACAACCATTCCCTTTCAAAACTGAGCAATCAATTATTAGACTATCACAAGTCAAAACTCTCATATGTTTAAAAATAAAAACAAATTTTAGTACTCACTTAAATACCTTATATGAACTAGACAATCCACTGAACTTGACTATTGTCCCACTCACAAACTATAGATGTGCAAAGGATTACATGCAGAGCACAAATCAAAAGTCTTTCATGGGGTTGTAATGTAGGCTTAGGGCAAAGGTAAGATAATATTTTGAAAATAAAGTTCAAGAGCGTAAGAAGTGGTGGAGTAATAGTAAATATAGTGCAGTTCACCTCACAATCTTAAAGAGATGAATAATAAGATCTCCAACAAAGCCATTAACGTAAGAACCAAATCTCAACATCACTATTCATACACCCTTAGCAAATATCCTAAATCACCCCTTTATTACTAAAGAATAAGGGAATATAACTCTTGAAAGAGTATAAGACATTAGGAATTGATTCCCTCTATAATTTATAAACTAATTCCATGAAAATAATTTTTCTTTTTCTTTTTTCTTTTTTTCAGCTCTAACTTTTGCCTAGACACCCTTTTTTCACCTAGCAAGTTTTTTTTTTCAAATTAAAACATGAAAATGACTTGAAAGCGAACACATATCAACAATAGAGTATATTAGTAAACTACATTATAGAGCCCAATAATGTAAAAGATGAAGGCATGCTTTAAATTAGTTATACCAAACTGAATAATTAACCCATAATTCACTTCCAGGAAACCCACACAAATGACTATCATGGGCAACAACAGAGGGAATGTTACTCCATAACTTCTCAAGCTCAGGTCAGTATGTTGTTTTTTAAGTCTTTAGGTTTGTAATGCAAGTTAATGAAAGAAATAGGCAATAGGCTTAATGGGGTTAAACGTAAAGGAAGTACTTGAAGGTAGGCCATTTGGCTAATGTAGTCTCACAATCTAGAAAGATGTAATCATTATTGTGTTGCACAGAATAGAAACCAAGGCAAGGTCGGGAGGTATAAGCTCATGAAGGTCACACTTGAAAAAAAGTATGAGATTGAATTGATGAGTCAGTCGAGTAGGCCCAAGTCTCACAGGATAATCTGTGTCTACTTAGTTACTATTCTTCTAAAGGAACACTTCTTAATCAATCACAGGAGTTAGCTTACATACTCAAGTTGTCATGAATCTCTCTAGTTATTCACTCTCCACATATGAATGTACCATCTTCTTAAAAACAATTAACATTCTAAAAACAAAACGAAGGGATTTTTTTAAACAAATCTCAAATTATCCCCTCCGCATACTTATAACTTACATTGTCCCTAATGTAAGGTTAAATGCAAAGTAAGGAACAAATAATGAAAAATAAACTATCAAATAAAGAAATAGAGAAGGATCGAACTCACTTTCGATTACCTTCCAAGCAATGCATTTGATTAATATCAGTGGCTCGACTTAATTTTTGCTTTCTCATTCTAAGTAAATTAGAACCTCGATTAAAATTTCCTCCGGATTTTCAAGCTGAAAGCCCTCGTAATAAGGCTTGAGTCTATAACTATTGACCTTGAATACCTTATATGTTTTCTCACTTTAAATTTCAACTGCAACATGAGGAAAAACATTAGTGACAATAAAATTCAAAATGAGAACAAAGCTTACTTGGGAATAATCGAAGTCGAGAATTATAAAGAACAACTGGTTGTCCAACTTTAAACTCCTTTCTTGAAATCATTTTATCATAAAAAGCTTTTGTCTTCTTTTTGTAAATTATTTCTTTCTTTTAGGCATCATTGCGAATCTAATCTAACTTTTATAACTACAACTTCCTGTGTTCCCCATTTTCATCCATCTTCATGTTGAATTTCTTGATGGCCTAAAAAGGTTTATGTGTTATCTCAATTGGAAGATGGCATGGTTTTCCAAACACTAGATGATAAGGTGATATACCAATATGTGTTTTATATGTTATCCCCTATGCCCATAAAGCGTCCTCCAAATGCAAGCTCCAATCCTTTCTATTTGGGTTTACTGTCTTTTCAAGTATGGATTTCATCTTCCGATTAGATACCTTTGCTTGAGTGCTAGTTTATAGATGATAAGTAGTTGAAATATTGTGGGTAACATAATATTTTCTAAATAAGGCCTTAATGGTTCGATTGCAAAAAGTTAGTGCCTCGATCACTTATCAATGCTCTTAGAGTTCCAAACTTGCAAAAGATGTGAGACTTGATAAAAGCTACGATAACTTTAGAGATATCAGTTTTGGTAGCTTTAGGCTCTACCCATTTCAAATCATAATTAACAACTAAGAATATGTAAACATTACCGAATGATACAGGAAACGGTCCCATGAATTCATTGCCCCAAACATCAAAAATTTCGCAAACTGGTATCGGGATTTATGGCATCTCATTTCTTTGGGATATACTTCCTGTTCTTTGACAATTATCACTTGATTTACAAAAGACAAATGAATATTGAAATATGGGTTAGTTAGTAAAAACCACATTCTAAAACCTTTCTAACTATTGTTTTAGCTCTAAAGTGACCATCACATGCATAGGAATGACAACAATTTAAATTAAAAAAAAGTGTCATTATTAGGAACACATCGTCTAACTATTTGATCAACACAATGTTTCTACAAATAAGGATCATCCCACACATAATATTTAGCATCACTTTTAATCTTATCTCTTTTTTATTTAGGCACATCATTAGGAAAAGTCTTGGAAACTAAATAATTAACTATATCAACATACCAAGGTTCTATTTCTTTAATTGTAAATAATTGTTCATTAGGAAAATTATCATTTAAAGGAAACTTATCTTCTTCCCTAATCAAACCACTGAGGTGATCAGCAACTTGATTATCCTTTCCTTTCTTGTCCTTTATCTCTACGTTGAATTCACTCAAGAGAAGTATCCACCTTATCATTCTTAATTTTGCCTCTTTGTTCGTCAATAAGTAACAAAAAGCTGCATGATTAGAATAAATAATTACTTTAGAACTAAGCAAATAAGAGTAAAATTTTTCTAAAGAAAAAACAACAGCTAAAAGTTCTTTTTCAATGGTGGAGTAGTTGCGTTGAGCATCATCTAGAGTTTTGGAAGTATAATAAATGGCAAGTGATGCTGTCCCAGTTGTTTGTCCTAGCATGACACCAACAACATAATCAATTACGTCGCACATTATCTCAAAGGGAACATTCCAGTTGGGTGACTACAAAATTGGTGTGGTAGTTAATCATGTTTTCAACTGATCAAAAGCTCTCTTACATGCTGCATTGAACTCAAAGGCTACGTCCTTTTGCAACACTTTGCATAGAGGTATGGCGATTTGTGAGAAATCCTTTATAAATCTCCTGTAAAACCTTACATATCCAAGAAAAGAACGAACTTTTCGCACGCTAGTGGGGTAAGGTAAGGATTGGATAATATCAATTTTAGCTTTATTAACCTCAATTCCATTAGAGGAGAAAACATGACCCAAAACTATTCTTTGTTTTAAAGATTGGATAATATCAATTTTAGCTTTATCAACCTCAATTTCCTTATAGGAGACAGCATGACCCAAAACTACTCTTTGTTCCACCATAAAATGACATTTTTTAGAATTTAAAACAAGGTTAGTTTCAATACATCTCTTAAAGACTAGTGTAAGGTCATGAAGATAGTTATCAAAGGAACCTCCATGGATGATAAAATCATACATAAAAACTTCAATGATGTTTTCAATATAATATGTAAATATGCTAACCATACACCTTTGAAAAGTGGTAAGGGCATTGCCAAGTTCAAAGGACACGCGTTGATAAGCAAACATTCTAAGTGGGCATATAAAAGTAGTATTTTCTTGATCTTCCGATGCAATTGCAATTTGAAAATAATCTAAATAACCATCAAGAAAACAATAAAAAGCACAACCTGCTAGTCTTTCAAGCATCTGGTCCATAAAAGGTAATGGAAAATGATAATTTCTAGTTACTAAATTTAATTTTCTATAATTAATACAAACTCTTTAACCATTCTACACGGGAGTAGGGATCAATTTATTATCCTAATTTTTCACACTAGTTATTCTGATGTTTTTGGCACTACCTACACGGTGGTAATCCAATCACTATTAGAAATAGGGTAAATAATTCCAACTTTAAGTAATTTAAGTATTTCTTTTTTAACCACATCCAACATAGGTGGATTTATTCTCCTTTGAGGTTGTCAAGAAGGTTTTGCTTCTTTTTCTAATAAAATTCTAAGCATGCATGTAGATGGGCTAATCCCCTTAATGTCGATAATTATCCATCTAATAGTTGTCTTATGCTCCTTAAGAACCTACACCAATTTGTATTCTTATTGTTTGCTAAGCGTGTTTGAGATGATGACTGGCAACGTTCCTCCTTCTCCAAGGAACACATATTTTAAATGCTCAGGAAGGGTTTTAATTCTGGAATTGGTGCCTATTTCACAGACGGTAAAAGCCTCTTGACATAAATAGGTAAATCAATATAGGAAGCATTACCTTGCATTTGTTCCTCATGATTTTCATTGAGCATCAAAATGTTCTCTTGTAGCCTATTAGTAAATGAAAATTCATCAAAATCCTCTTCATTAACATCTTCACTAATGGCTACTTCTAAAGCATCCTTTCCATTAAGATCAAAAACTCTTTGTGCCAAAGAATCAATTACATCAATGGTACAAACAAAATCATCTTCATTAGGAAATTTAACATCATCATGAATATTAAATTCAACAACTTCACCATCAAATTCCATAGAGAGGGTACTATCATGCACATCAATTTTAGTTTTGGATGTCTTTAAGAATGGTCTTCCTAACAAAATAGGAGCACTTTGATCATTGTTTTCCACATCAAGAACATAAAAATAAGTAGGAAAACCAAATTATTAACTTGCGCAAGAACATCCTTAACTACACCTTTACGATAGGCATTAAATCTGTCTGCCAATTGAATTACAACACTAGTTTTGTATAAAGGACCAAGTTTTAAAGAAGCATAAATAGAATATGGCATGACATTAAATGAAGCTCCTAAGTCTAATATGGCCTTTTCAAATCTAATACCACCAATTGTTCAAGGGATAATGAAAGTACCTGCGTCTTTGTATTTAGTAAGAAGCTTTCTTTAAATCACAGCAAAAATGTTCTCCCCCATTCTAATCTTTTCAACTCCTTTAAACATTTGACTTCTCTTACGTGTACACAATTGTTTGAGAAATTTAGCATAACGAGGAATTTGTTTAATAGCATTAAGTAAAGGAATATTTACTTCACACTTACGAAAAGTCTCAAGGAATTCTTTTTCATCCTCCTCTTTCTTAGATTTATTCAAACATCATAAAAAAGGTACAACAAATTTATAATCAGACAATGGAGGAAACTTATTGCTTTTGGCTTGTTATGTTTTTCGGGAACGTTCTCATCATCCTTGTGGGGAAAGTTGTTGGGTGAGATAATTTCATTATCCTTTTCTTGCATTGAAGCTATTGGAGGCATCTTTACTGGTGCTTCTAGCTCTTTTGCACTTCTTAAGGCAATTGCAATTGCATTCTCTTTTGGATTAACAACTGTTGAGATGGCAACTTTCCAGAACCCCTTGATTTCAAATTACCCACCGTAATGGCTAATTGGCTAACTTGATTTGCCAAGTCTTGGATACTGATCTTTATCTCTTGTTGAAATTATCTTGTCTCCTGTTGCAATTGCAAAGTGTTATAAGCTAAAGATTTGACAATATCCTCTAAAGACATATTAGAACAAGAATTGGAACTAGAGGGTTGAGATGGTTGCTATTGTTTTGGGACATATGGTTGCTTGAGATGGTTGCTATTGTTTTGGGACATATGGTTGCTTATATTGTTGAAAATTTGGATGTGATTGATTCACTTTTGGGCTTCCATAACTAAGATTAGGATGATCCCTCCATCTTGGATTATACGTATTCCAATATGGATCATATCTCCTTTGTAGTTGTCCCAGAAATCCACCTGATGCATTAATGTGTTCAATAGATTCCTTTTGAAGCATGGGACACATATTAGTTAGGTGCCCAACTACCAAACAAATTTCGTAAGCCTTCACTGATTGCACGTTACCTATAGCAAGTTAATGAACAAGAGAGGATACTCTAGTAATTTGTTGGCGTAAATCAGAAACGTTTACCTCATTAACGTGTTTAGAAGATGAATGAAATCTTGTTCCAAATTGTTATGAATTAGTTGCCATATTCTCAACTAAATTTTTAACCTGCTCAGGTATCTTATTAGTCAAGGCACCTCCATTGGCTACATCAATTAGGATCTTATCCATAGCTAAAAATCCATTATAGAAATACTGTATAAGTAATTTCTCGCTAATTTGGTGGTTAGGGTAACTTGCACATAGTCTCTTGAAATGTTCCCATTATTTGCACAATGACTCTCCTTGTTTTTGCTTTATTCCAAAAATCTCTTTCCTAATGTTAGAGCTCTTTGATGCTGGGAAGTACTTCTTCAATAATGCTTTCTTCATATCATTCCATATGGTAATACTCCCAAGAGGTAAGTAATAGAGCCAATCGTTAGGTGCATCTTTTAATGACAATTGAAAAGCTCTTAGGTTGATTTGCTCATCTGTTACCCTCGAGGGTCTTATAGTTATGCATATCAAATGGAACTCTTTCAAATGTTTGTTTGCATCTTCACCTGGCAAACTATGAAAAGTTAGGCAAAAGATGTATTAGTCCAAACTTCAACTCAAATGAAACATCATTAGTTATTGTAGGAAAAGGGATGCATAAGGGTTGTTGGTCCAAATTAGCAGCAACAAGCTCATTCAAAGTTTGAGCCATATCTCTTTATTCTTCTGAATCTAAATCACTTACAAATAATAAATCAAGTCCAATAAGATCGATCTCGTGTCTCCTGCTTCTAGCTGTTTTCCTTAATTTCTTTCCGATTTTCTCAATCTCCATATCAAGCTATAAACCAAAATTAGAAGAACGAGTATTATGCATAAACTAAGTGGCAAAAAAAAAAATCAAGAAAAGCTAAACATAAAAAAAATTAAAATTAAAATTTGAAAATTGCATCAGAGATTAAAAATTGTCGAAAATTCCTGGAAACTAATCGAATTTGGCCTAAAACCACCAGGGCTCATAATCCAAAGGATCAATTAGTTTTGTTCAAAACATCCACTACTTGCAGAAAAAGGTATTTTCAAGCCATAAATAGATTAAAAAGTTTGCAAGACGAAAAAAAGAAAAAATTATGACGATAATTAAACTTATGATTTTTATTTTTATTTTGTCTAATTAAAAATATAAATAAATGATTTTTTCAGTACTATATCATAGCAAAAACACAAAAAAATCAATTAAAACCTTTCCCTGACAACATCACCAAAATTTGATGAGCTTGTCGAGGGCTATCAAAAATAAACTTTACTCCTAGAAATTAAACTTATAGTGGTGGGAACAAAGATTGATCCATAGAGAAAGGCAACCAAAAGTGTGTGTAACTAGTGTAAAGACTAAGCTAACAAAGCTAATAAGATTAAGCTTAAAGACAATAAATAATAACTAGCTTCGCCAAAGGAGATATCCACCATTGGAACTAACGATTGATCCTTGATACAATGATAATTAATTCCACTTTGAGTATTTATCAGGAAAACAAGTATTTCCTATCTTTCCTCATACGTGGTTAACAAAGAACATTAGTGAACCAATTAACCCTAATTATTAAACGATCTAAGCCTAGCACAAAAGATATAATCTAACAATAACATTAAGCAATAGAAAGATCAATAAATCAAGTTCCTTTAACCACCAGTGATTAAGAGAGACTTAGCCTATTATTCTTCCTAAGATTTAATAACAACTTGATTAGAAATAGATTATCAAACACAATTAACTAGTAGGCCTTTTAGCAATCATGAACAATAATTATGATAATAAGCATGAAAGAACAATAAAACTCAAAGTCAAAATTTAAACAATAAACTCATTTAGATCTCACAGTTTTGATGTTCTGAGGTTTCAATTCCTTTATCCAAGAATGAGATTAGCCACGCAGAGCCATAAAAGAAGCTTCAAGGTGTGAAGAGAGGAGAGAGAGGTGTGTGTTGTGTGTCCTTTTTTTTTTAGGTGTCTTCCCATCCTCTTTCACGTAATAAAAAAACTAGTAGATAGAAACCTAGAAAATCTCCTAAAGATATGTCAAATATTCTCTCCACAAAAAATACCTAATTAAGAAAAATACTAATAATCCAAATAATAGTCTTCTTGGCTGAGGAAAGTGGCCTTTCAGTTGATATTTTACGTCCTAGTTGGCTTAGGAAGCTTCCTTAATTATCTCCTTGATTATTGTGTAGTAATCTTGCAGATCTGGGTTGGATCAGCGCAGCAATGTTCACATATGGGCTGATTTCTGACCTCTTCTAGTCATAATCACTAAAAACTTAAAACATAAAAGCTGTAGCTCTCTTTGTGGGCTTTCCAACTCCTCTTAAATCATCTTAATCGGAGTTTGTATATGAAAGTTATGGGCCAAATACAATAATGTGTCAAAATTGTCCAGATTCGTGAAATTATCTTGTTTTGCTCCTTTTTCTTCCATAACACACCTAAATCAAAATATATACATAATGAGTACTTTTAGGCCAATAATAAACATAAAAGACTAAGGATTAGTGGAGAAAAATACAATACTATACTTCTTATCAATAATCTCCAAAAATTTATATGTAAAAGTCTCTCTTAATAGTGACATGATGTATAAGAAGGGAAAAAATTGTTAATAAATGATTTTACTGATATAAATTGGACAAGGAATGCAAACGATAGACATTTAACTTTAAGTTATTGTTTCAATTCTAGTTCAGTGGTAATTTCATAATATAGCAAGAACAATCTATAATTTCTCAATTTAGTATTGAAGCTAAATATGTGCCAGTAACCATAATTGCACAAGAATATATGTGGTTGATGAGGTTGATAGAAGATATGTGTAAAATTGGTTATGCTATACAAATTAAAGGTGACAATGAAAGTATTATTAAACTTGTATTAAATCCAATTTTTCACAGGAGAACAAAATATATTGAACTTCGTCGATATTACAAATGAGAGAAGGTATTTAATAAAAAAATTAAGTTACATTGAAATCTTTCCAAAGAATTAAGTCGTAGATATTTTACAAAGGCATCAACTAAACTTAAATTTAAAAATTTAAGAGCTACTTTTGGAGTAATTAATTGTAAGTATGCATTAAGGAGATGTATTGAAAATTAGTGCAACTTTTTTTTTGAAAAAAGAAAGAAAAAATGCATTAATAAAGAATGAAAGTTAAATCTTACAAGAGGATCTAAGGAGATACCCTTTGAAACAAGAGAGGTGAAAAGTTTTTAACTACTCAAAACATAGAAAGAAAACGGTAGTAATAACTAGAGAAGGTTGGAGTTGCTAAGTAATTAGTTTATAAATCAAGCTCTTTGATGCTATCAAGCGTTTTGGATATGAGAATATCTACTCTTTTAGACTTGAGCTCAAACTGTCTTGCATTGCATTCTTCCCATCTTGTCTGAACAGTACACATACTAATAACTACAATATGGGGTAATTGCAAAAATTAGTGCAACTTGCTGGTTTACTTTTGGTGTCATTGGTCACTTTCTGTTTTTATTTTCTTAGGATATAATTAGTCTCATGTAAATTTTCTAGGAGAAGTTAGATATCTCTTGAGTTTGTCTAAGCTCGTCTGCTTGTAATTTTATCACGGGTCAATAAGATATTCAGTTTATTCCATCTTCTTCGATCCTTTTGATAAGTCACCGTCTTTTCTTTTAAACAAGTGGGCAGGTAAATATGAAAATGCGGTTTTGCTACATGTTTACATTACTGACAGGTACCCAATGACAAAACCAATGCCTTGCGACAGTTCAAATCGATTTTTTCTTCCATGGTTCCATTATTTAAGTTTACGAGGGACGACTTGTGTGTCTGAAATTATAATTCTCCAGAAAGAAAGCTCAATTAAAGTAGCAAATGCTGCCAAGTGGTCGCTGTCTTTTCTCATTTGTACTTTAATGGTGGTCTTAATTTCCCAGTCCAAGTGATGCCATACTAATATAACATAAAGTGGACGACCTACAAGTTTCGCTTTACATTCCAGGGGGGATTTGTGTGGTAAAAAGACCATAAACACTCTTCTATATATACATACTACATATATATATATATATGTAGTCGGCTCTCTTTCTTGTGTTTTAAGTTATCTATATATATAGTCGGCACTCTTTCTTGTGTTTTAAGTTAACTATTTCCCAACAAATTATGACGAATTAAGTATATACAATTTATTAAGTATATACAATTTATTATTAATTATATAAAATATTATTATTAATTATTTAATAATTTTTATTTTATTCAATTCTATGTGATTTATATTTATAGATAATTTATTTATATTTTTATTCATATAGAATATATACAAACAATTAAAGAATAATTTTTTTCTATTTTTCATTAATAATTTATTAATTATATACATTTTATTATTAATAATATAGAAATATTATTATTATTTATTTAATAAATTTTATTTTATTAAATATTATTCTATTATATTTAATATATTAATTCTATTTAATATAATATTATGACTTTGTTACAGTTGGTATTACAAAAATTATTAAGGTTATGTTAGGTAGTATATATTTATATATTAGTTTATGTTCCATCCTAAACTCTCCTAATTAGAGGTTTTTTTATTTTCATTGTTCAGGATGGAATGAAATTTAACATGAAACATTCCACTTCCATCCTATTCTATTCTATTTTATTATAAAACTTTCTTCCAAATAATATAAGTGTGTTAAATTCTATCATGTTTCATTATGAAACTCGAGCTAATATTCACTGAACTTACTATATTGTTAGGATCAAACCCCTTGCTTGTTTGCCGCTCAACAAAATCATTAGCTTCAACATTTACATTTTACAATGAAATCGAACGACTACTGATCCAAAAGTTCAACACATTGACTGAAAGGCGGAATATTTCCCACATCTTTCAGAGCATTTAATAGCTTCCCAAGGGCTCAGCTATTAAGCCACGAGGCTCGGTAGTATTCTAACTATTTTCTATATTAATATCATATATTGCCTTAAATTAATATTATACAACTAATTACTAAGGAGAAATGGAAGCTCCTAATTAACTAAAGAGCATAGTATGGGCATGCATAATGTATTCAGGAATCAAGCACATATTGCTCTTAAATAGTTACCTGACATAAATGTATAACTTGATAGTAAACAATTGCTTATGAGATATAATTTTAACCATTACACCCTTAGTCAATTGCTATACTATCATTACACATCCGTAAACTCTTAAGTATTTCTTTGTTTCTATTGCATATATCATTTATAATATTTCTCATTTTTTGTTAAGTTTCCTTTTTTATTGCTTATTCCTAAAAAAATTAACCTAAAATTTCCAAAAATTTTGTTTGTATATATAATTGTGGCACAAATTATGTAAGAAAATTAAACATAAATAACATGATCGACTTATCATATTTGTTATTGAAACTAATACTTATTAGCTAACTTCTTATTTTCACATGTTAGAGAATACTTGTTTTGCAGAGAATAAAACTTAATTGAGTTCTAAATACTTTTTATCTTCAAAATGATCATTCTAATCTTTTAGAATTTTAAAGAATATATTTTACATTGAAGTTTAAATTTCTAACTACTCTTATTACTTAGAAGTCAAACAACATAACCTAAATAAATCATGTGTGTCATATGTCTATCATCTCCCACTCACATATGCTGAATTTAATCAATTAAATCTTTTTAAGTTCTCATACTTGTCTAATAACTTATATGACCAACATATGATAAGGACTCATTGTCATATACTTGTTAAGAATATATAACATCCTGTTCAATAAATTAATTGAGTAGATTTAGTATGCAATATCTTAAGTCATATCTTGTATTTTAATCTTGTTTGATTTCATTTACTTCATTGTGCCACAAATATATTCAACTCTTTTATTAAGAGTCCATAACCACCTTTGAATATACACTTTTTTTCTTATGCGAGTCACCAAACAAAATGATCTTCCTTTGTTCTAAATTTTCTTGAATTGAATGAATTTTGCTCTCCTAAAATTGTTCCTTAAGATCGTATCACATGTGATCTTTTGGTAACATTCTAAAGCACCAAACCTTAAATTTGATTATTAGGAATTAGGCAAAAGCCATAGGAGTATATTATAAGGCCCATTTAACCTCTAGGGTCTCACACAATGTAAATTAAAATCTTATAACTTACATTAATCCCTTTTCATGGTTATTTTTGCATACATAATAAGTGTCACATGCTACAATATTAACTACTTTTTATTTAGAGCATATATATGTTATTAATGCAATACCATACATAAATTGCTTTAAACATACTTAATGTTTAATGTGAGAGGGTCAATCTTTTATTTGCTTGACATACCTTTTGATTTAAACATGTTTTAGAATTAAGAACTGTGTAATGCTTATATTACTTTATAAACAAAGTTAACTCATTTTTGCATTTAGACATGACTATATATTGAATGAACATAAATTAAAAAATGTTAGTCAATTACATTTTAGTATCTACATAATCCTAGTGACTTTATATGCTTAATGTATGAATATCAGAAAATTAGTTTTGTCATTGGGTTTGCTAACATATTTTGTGTAGGTATATAGTTCATGCTCACTTCACCTCATACATCTATTTTTTTAATATAATTATACTTAGTATCTACGTGTTTGGCTTTATGATGAAATTTACAGTCATTAGTATAACCAATTGCTACTTAATTGTCATAGTTGATTATTACTGGATTAATCTTACTCTCAGTGACTCCCACATTAATTAAGAATTGTCTAAGCCAAATAACTTCTTGTATTGTGACTGAAAATGCCATTATAGATAATACAAAGTAAGAAAATAAATCTAGAGGAAGATTTTATCTCATTTAAAGTCCCTCCTTATTCTGCATCTGTATAACCTTATAAATGTAGATTTTTTCCTTGATAATAAAATGCATAATTAGTAGTACTTTTTAGATTCCTTGATAATAAAATGCATAATTAGTAGTACTTTTTAGATACCTTAATATTCTCTTTAATGCTTTCCAATATGTTTGTCCTAGATTTGATTAATATATGCTTACCATTAAAAAAAAGCAATAATATCTACCCTTATACATATCATGACATATGTGAGACTACCAACTGCACTAACGTAGGGAACTTTCTTCATTTGTTCTCTTTCTTATGGTGTTAATGGGGAATTTTTCTTACTGAGATCTATTATTAATTAATTTGCAATCTTATATAGGAAATCATTTTAAAATGTTTTGAATAGATGTAACTAAAAAAGTAACAATAATATATTTGAAAGATTTCTCAAAATCTTAGCTCCAAAAATATAAATAGCTTCACTTATGTCTTTCATCTTAAATTCTTATGACTACTAGTCTCGGATTTGCTTGACAACCTCACAGTCATTACATCCCATCAAAATATCATCTATATATAAAGATAAAATCACATATTGATCTTTGAATATATTAATATATACTTAGTGGTCTTCATCAAGTATATGAAAATTATATGAATTAATTATGTTATGAAAAAATAATGTACCATTACCTTAAGGACTACTTCAGAGCATAAATCGAATTTAATAACTATTATACTTTATGTCCGTACCTTACCTTCATGAAATCTACAATTTGTTCTATATAGATTTCTTCTTCTAATTCTTCATTAAAAAAAAGTTTTAACATCCATTTGATATGATTGAAGATCCAAAATAGCTACTATAGGTAAGATTAGACAAATTGCAGCAAACCTTGTAACATGAAAAAATGTCTTGTCATAATCAATTCCCTTTTATTATGTATATCCTTAGCCACGAGAGGCATACCTTATACCTTTTGATGTTATTGTCAAATTTTCTTTTCATTTTGAGAATCCATTATTTCCCAATTGCTTTGCGCCCATCGGGGAGATCAACCAAATCTAATACTTAGTTTGAGCATAAAGAAGTTATTTTTTCTTTCATTGCTTTTATTTATTCTTCTTTAGCAAGTCCAGTAAAAGCCTCATATATATTCCCTATAGTGTTGGCCCTGGGAAGGAGAAGGCAGGACACCTGTCCAGGGCCCATCCTCATTAGGGGCCCACCTTCAATGCATTTCAGTAGCATATTTTCAGCATTTTTTCATTTAAAGGGTAGTAAATTCTTAGTTCTAAGTCAAAGTAGAAGAGAAAGTTAAAGTTAACTAATAAATAACTTCCTTTATTAGATATATTACCAAAGTTAACGTTAACTTTTAATATTGGAAGCTAAATAGCTTCCTCTATTAGCTATATAATGTTAACCTATTATATTTATAAATACCTTTGAGCATTTGAGTATATTTCTTATACTTCTTTAAAGCATTTGAGTATATTTCTTATACTTTAATTTTTTATTTTCATCAATATACGAATCTACTTAAACTCAAAAATTGGCGGCAAAATATTTTCACGATTTTGTCTTTTGAATTATAAGCGATAATTTAAAGGTAAAGTTTTTTATTTTTTATGTATTTTCAGCTTATTAAATATTTGAATATATTATAATTATTTTGTAATTTATCATTAACATGAACATTATATTAACATTTTAAATCAGAACATTAGTATTAAATGATATTGTGTTTATTTGTGTTTCTTCTATTACTTATAGAAATATAATTAAAAATTAATAAATAATTTAATTTTTATAATTGTAATTTTCCTTATACTTTGCCACAAGTAATGTAATAATTATTGGATTTGTGTTCTTGTCGAGGCTTACATAAGTTTAGTGATAATATGACTAAATCAAATAATTTATGTTTCTCAATCCAAAGACTACATAAACGGTTTCATTTATTATAAAAATTCGTATGATTCTATTAAACATGTCGTGATGATAAAATAATAATAAAAAGTTATTTGATAATTAAATAAGATCGTAAATAGTTGGATGTGTTTGATAATTAAATAAAAATTATTTGATAATTAACTAAGATCGTAATATGTTTAATGGTTTAGTTATTTTATGTATTGAGAAGAATATGATAGACAGTATTGATTTTGACAATATTAATAATGATTTTGAATCTACACATGCATGGAGAAATTGTTTTTCATAAATCATGATCATCTGTATATTTGTTAATGCAATTCTCTTAGCGTTTTGCTATTCGATTGTTGCTATTGCTATTTTGTTGTTACTGCTACTATTTTTAGTGATTTTATTATTACTGACATTTGCAAGATATTATTAGTTGATGTTATGATTATTTAATATTTTTATTGAGTATGTGGACTTATAAATTGGGTCACTTATGTATGAATATTAAATTTTAATAATAAAAATATGCTTTTAAAATTTATATGTTTGTATATTGTCGATTTATTGGGGTCTTCTTTTTTACTTCACCTAGGGCCTATAAAATATTAGGAACGACCCTAATTCCCTAACTCATCCTTTTCTTATTATATAATTAAGTAAATTTCTGCTTCTATTTTAAAACATTATGGAATTATTCGATGATTAGTTAGACATAAAAGAGATTCATTAGACATACATTCATGGATTTCCTAATTAGTCCAACTTGGATCAAATGTAGTAGGTAAACATTGATTGCATTATAACCTTAATTAACCTTAACCTATTTCTTTAAGTTATAGACTTCTCATCCTTAGGTAAATTCCATTTTTATAATTCCTTGTAATAGAATCATTATGATCAAGAGTCTCATATAGAAATAGGTATTTTCCTATTTCACCATGTTTTGGAAAGTCATTTCTTTAAAATGTAACATCTTGTGATTTAAATTCAGTTACACCTCATTTTCTTGTTCATATATGAACACATGTTCTTTTGATTGTTATGAGTATTTAATGAAGATATTTTTCTTCTATCTTGAGCCTAGTTTTCCGTATTTGTAAGAGAGGTCATAAATACAAACAACATAGCCCTATGGTTTTAGATTTTCATATCAAATTTTCTTCTTATTCGTAACTCATATGTAGTGATTGTAACTGATTTTCTAGGCACTTAATTAAGTAGAAAAGTGGTAAATTTTCTTGTGTCATTATGGACAAAACCATTTCTAGTAACGTTCTATTACATCTTTTCACAACAGGATTATATTGTAGGGTTCGAGGAATATTTAATTGTCTATCTATACCTTTTTCATTTTATGTTAGATTGAACTTGTCAGATGAGTATTCTTCTCCTTGGTCATCATTTGTATAACAATCAAATGTCAAATTATACTTGAATGTAATTGTAAAGTAAAATTCATGTAAAAATAGTCTCTAACATGTTGATGATAAGGGGTAACCTCTAGCGCCCAAAATTCAAGAGTTAAATGTCTCACTCATATTATTGTCTGTGATTTTGGACTCAATGATTTAGAAAGCCTACTCCATATTTCCTAGGGATATTCAAGAAAGTCCTATACACATCTTCGTGTAAGTACGTTTAATTTGTTTCACTTGTCATCAAATTTTTATGGGAATGTTGCCCAGACATAATTCCAAAATTTTCCTTTCATTTCTCCACCCAATTATGGTATATATATGCCTTGCATACATCCTATGTGTAATAGAGATCAATACATCATTCCTAGCTCATATGATTCCTTACAAATTAAGAATAACCGGTTAAAAATGTTTATAAATGCAAATGTTTGTATAAATTACTTTTATTTCGATGAATTACCTTTTAAATATCTATATTCACTATTATCTCTTCACCATCTCCAAGCTTTAAGCTAATGGTTAATTGTTCTATAAACCATGTCCAATTTTCAATATTTTCTATGTCAACAAATGCCTATGCAATTGGATAGATGTGTCAATTGCCATCAACTCCTATGGCACTTAAAAGTTCTTCATGTTAGTTTGTTTTCAAAAAACATCAATATATACCAATTATAGGTTGCAAATTTTTTAGCCTTTCTTCATAACATTAAAACACTTATACATTCTCTTGATAACTAATTTATCTTCAGCCCTTCTAAGTTGAAGCTTGATTGTAAATTTCATATTCATTTCTTTCAACTTAAAGAAGCTTCCTTCTTACATAATTGCATATGATGGAATTAATAGACAAATTTAGCTTCTCCACACATTCTTCAATTATTTTCTTCATTTTATAGTTTGCCTTATCTAAGATAATTTTCCTTGAAATGTCTCATGATAAAATTGGATATAACGAACCTTGATTTCTTTATTTAATTGCATGTATACTCTAAATTATAAGTTTTTAGCTTTAAGCACTTATCTTTTCTATCAAATAAAGCATATAGATCAATTCGACAGACTTTGGTACAACCATATCTTATCTTTTTTTCTTCATTCCTCTTAAAACTCAAGTTAAATCTTATTACTACTGTATAATTAACAACCACTTCTTAAATATATCTATTCATCTCACTTATAATAAATCCATAAATATATCTATTCGTCTCACTAGGATGCCTTAAGTTAACATCTAGTTTTTCAATAATGAAATATTCATCACTGTCTAAGGAGCTCCCAGGATGGTGTTCATTTATATGCTCCAAATAGACGTCAATTATGCTATACACCTTAATAATTCAATCAATAAAATGCACTCTTACTAGACTCTAAACTCCTCAAACCTTCTTCCATCTCCTTCTTAGAATCAAATATCATGCACTAACAATATTTGTAGAGCCTAATATACCTTCTTAAACTCACATAATCTATGTTCACACTGTCAAAATTTTCTGGTGCCTTGCTTGCATACTTCATTGTACCTTCCTTAGTAAAATGTCCATCATAAAAAAACTTTACACTAACTCGTCCATTTATTTCCAACCTATACATATAAATTAAAATAAATTAGTCCATACTATGAAAAAATAACATATGAATATAGATCCTTATTGAAATAAAATAACAAAATAATATTAAATTTAATATAAATATGTTATTAATTTAATATTGTAAAATTAATTGAACTAATCGTGAACTTTCATCTTTTAAACAAAATAAATCGTGAAAAACTAAAGAGTTTGAAAATTTTGTTCCCTACATAAACTTTAATAACATGGTTATCCAATATAATATTTCATTTACTTATGAAAATTTTAAATGAAAAATTAAACATGTTATTACAGAGGCAATATGCTAGGCATATTACTATGTAATAAAATAGTAAAGATTCAATATTTCAAGTGCTCATTTTAGTTTTTATGGTTCTCAAAATATATAAATCAAAGGTTGGACTATTTTGTCGTTAAAAAAGTTTCAAAGTATAGGAGGTTAAAGGATTTTATGTTGCTAAAATTATACATGTGAGGAGCAAGCAAGTTTAGTGGTTTTGATATGCTTGCATACCTAAGCTTTTATGTTTAGTCACCAAAAGAACATAGTTAGTAGCAACAGTTTTGAAGCTATTAAGAAACATGGTTTAAGGTATTCTAAGTAGCTTTGAATAAAGTTGAATGGACCTATTAGTGAAGCTTGAAGTTTAACATTGGATAAGATTTAACCTTTACCTTTATTTCTTGATAACAACATGTTATTGCAAGTTTTACACGTTATCCCATCAAGACTAGGCAAGACTCTATTAAGAAGTTCCAGCATCCATTTTGTAAATTTGACAAAATATCTAGAACTTAGGTGTATGTTTATAAGTTCTTTGTTCCATCATATGTGCAATCCATATATATACTGTGATACCCTAACGCTAATAATAAAGAAATACCGTGATCAAATAAGGGTCATCAATTGACATTAAATCTTTTGTGGAAGATAAATGTTTGAGCAATATCATTAAACAAAGACTTTAAACAAATGGGAGTAATTACCAATCTGAGGATATCTAGGCATAGTATTAAAGTAAAAAGCCATAAAATATGACTACAAATTTTAAGCATGTAAAATTCCAAACAATGGAAGCATGTATAGAAGATATAGTTATAGATGTAAAATAAATATAACAACTAAAATGGTGATTTTGAATCTCACTATTATCTTTTGGAAAGAAAGTTATTTATGTACTAATCTTCTAATTTAAGAAATTTTATGGATACTTTCAAATGTTCAATACTAGCTAATATCCATAAAATAATATAACATAATGAAATCTAGTTTTGTATTAGACTCTGTGTTATATTACTCTTAAGTAAATTGTTAGTTGAAAATAAACGTAAATGGGATATAAATAATTTCTTGTTTGTAAGAATTAAAAGATAGTTGAACAGTAAAAGACGGTTGATAATTGAGTTAGCTAGGTAGGTCAGTAGAAAATCAATCCTAAACTATAAAGTTATATATAAGATTAAACTATAGAAACTAATAATCTAACAAATGGACATCATTTGTGACATTTCATTTAAATATTGAATGGATATTAAATGGACATCTTATTTATACCTGAGGACATCAAAGTTACCAACACTAGTGAAGTAAATTAGAGAAAAAATAGTTGGATAAGAATTAACTATGAAAAGTTGTCCATTTACAACACTCATTGGTCAATACTAGTTAATAGCCACAAACTATATAAAACAATGAAATCTAGTTTGGTATTTGACTACATGTATAAGCAGATTGCCACTTCTAACATTGCTTAAAATTTGATTTGGTCCTATTAACACAAACTTCAATTTACAAAAATAATAATGAATATAATAGACATACACATAAAAATGGAAATATCATCCTCTCGATACTTTCTTCTTTTGAATAGATCTTTATAACCTTAACTACCATGCCTGTCTTTTGAAATCCAGCAAAATTAAGAGATTGCTAGTCATATATTATCATCATGTAAATGAACCATCAACTTAAACAAGCTTACTTCTTGACAAATCATAAATACACCCAAATAAATGTAGTTTAAAATACGTTGAGAATACACATGTATGTGTAGGATTACTTTAATTTTGTACTCTAAAACATGAGGGATCATAAAGGGAAACACCTTGCTTCACTATCTTTACTTATAGAGACAAACATTTGGGCCCTATAAACATTAAAAAAATTCTTTATTTATGAGCAAGAACATCAAATACTAAATAAATAGAAGGAGATGTGAGATATTGTGCGTATTGAAATAACAATACTCCAAATCCTACAAGCCACAATTGGGGATAAATATGCTAGAAAATGACTAGAAATTAACAAAGAGAGAGGAAGAAGTAAGAGGAATAAAGAAATTTCATGAAGATCGAGGAAAAACATGAAGACACAATTGAAGACCACAGATGAATAACGAAGAAACGATCATGCTTGGATATTAAAGATTTGATGCAAATTAGGGATTAATGATAGTTACGGGAAAATAGAGGGGAAAATAGGTTTTTTAGTTTTATTTTTAAAATAATTAATAATTTTTGGTTTTTATTTTTAAAATACTTAATAAGTTAATTTAATTAAAAATCTTAAAAATCTTTATTACACATCAGCTGTCATGTTGGCATATAAAATTATCTAGCATACCATGTGGATCAACATAATGGGGATGTAATATGTATTTAACAAAGGAATGATGGAGATAGCCTTTTTAGGATGAATCGTTCTATTTTGAAGGTGACTTCTTAAACTTTTTGTCAACTGTTAAAGAATAAATTAGACCTTTTGCCTAAAAAATGATGATTAACACAAATAGCAAATAAAAAACTAAAGCCTGTAAAACAAAAAATATTTTATATAATTTTATTTTCTTAATTTAACTTAAACATATGATGATCAGGTTTGATATCCTTTTGGTTTTAAATTTTCCTTTTTTACATAGTTGTAGACACTTTTTGTTTTGGTAGGGTGTAAAATATTGGGAAGATTGAGTATGAAAATACTCAGAATATTGGTCTTGAAATATATCTTAAATAATAATGATAAAAATAAAATGTCTTACTTGTGAAGAAAGGATATGGGAGTTTAGATGACACCAGCATACCTTTCTTGCACGTTATGGTTCTTACAAACTTCCATACCCCTTCCAAAACCTTGTATGAAAATGTATTCATAATCTAGCCCATTCAAGTCTTAACAGTGATCCCAACAAATGTAGTGAGATGTTCTAAACTATGTAGTGAGATGTTCTCCATCATCTCTCTAACCTAAAACCTTCATACCAACCAAACCTTTTCATCCTTTTATAACTCCTCTTCATTCCTTCTGTTGTTCCACTTTTTTAAGCTCTAGTCTTCATTGCTTCATCTCTCTACACTAACTACTCTTCCATACTCCTCAAGCTCCTTCTTTAGATCTGAAAATTCCATTGCCTTGGGGCAAGATTATTTTGGTCATTTTAACCCTTTCTTTGTCCCCTCCTACCTGTTTTCCCTTCTGTGATAGTCCTTGCTATTTCTCTATTTAGAAATCTGCCAGGGGCGACTCCCTTTGCAGACAATGCAAACACCCATACTAACCCCAAAACAAACCAACCCTATAGAGGATTTTCCTCTTTTACCCTCTACTTCAACCTCAGCCCAAGCTATTGATTCTCCTCCTCCATTCCTTTAATCCCCTTAGTTGCCAAATTCCCTAACTATTTCAACCTCTCAACCCTCTTTAGTAAATACACAGACCGTAACTACCAATATCCAGGGCTTACCTATCTCTTATTCATCTCGGTGGTAAGGAAAACTTGGAAGTAAGTGTTGGGAGGCTCCACCACTGATCTCTCTCTTCATTTCTACCGCATAAGAATGAAGATGGTCGTGCCATTGTCTCCCTTGATATGGTTATTCTATAGGAGGGTGTTAAGTCTTGGGAGAACTCTCTTATTGGGTTCTTTTGGGACAAAAGATCGACATTCCTTGTTATTCAAAGATGGGCTCATTCAACATGGAGAAATAAAGGTTTTATCTAGGCAGTAATACTAAAAGATAGATATATATTGTTCACATTTGTTTCCAAAGCTCAAGCATTAAACATTGTTAAAGAAGGATCATGACATGTGGCAAATTCTCCACTATTCTTACAACCATAGTAGTTGGAGTTTCAAATTGATTGCAAAGAGAAGAGCCCAATTCCAATGTGGGTAAATCTCTATAATGTTCTTCTTGAATATTGAACAACTAAAGGATTGAGTATGATAGCTAGCTTCCCGAGAAAACCTCTATGTTTGGATAATAATACAATAAAGAGGAAGAGGTTGGGATATGCTAGAATATGCATTAATATGGATCGATCCTATGGTTTACCAGAAAATATTCCTATTATAAGATTGGGTTTGGATGGATCCCTTTATAAAGATAATGTGTCGGTGTAATATCAATGGAAGCCTTCACTTGCTTCTCAAGGAAAAAGAAGGGTACCTATGAGTAAAATTTTCCAAAAAGGGGATTATGAATAGCTGATGGGTGAAGGGGTTATGAACTTAGACAAGGAGCAGCTGGAAAATCCTAGTAATAGCATTAATGCTTCCGAAGAAGTTACTAAAACTAGTGATGGGTAAGGAGCAGTAATTGGGGGTAGATTAGAAGATACGATTGAAGTTAATGAAGGAGGGAAGAAACTGAGAAGTGCATTGAAGTTGATGATAATGATACGGGCAAGGATAAGAAGGGGGATGAACATTCCATGAACCTTAATGACTAAACTAATGGCTTGGTCTATATGGAAAGTAATTGTTCTATATAGATAGAGAATAAAGAGGATGACCCTTTCATTGGGAAATTTTTGTCAGCCACCAAAAGGAAATCTAATAGGGCCAAAAGTAAGGGCCCTAAAAGCAAATAATTTTGTTAATGAAAATAATAGCATGGAATGTAAGGGGGATTAACTGCCCTAAAAAGCTTTCAACTTTGAGGGATTTTGTCTATAACACAAATCCATGGATTTTTGCTCTTTTTGAAACTAAAATCAAAGAAGAGAATATAGGGCTATTGAATGAATTGGGCTCTAAATGGAAATTCATCTCTAACCATCAAACTCATAAGTACAGGAGAATTATTATCAGGTATGATCCTTCTTTGTTAGATGTACATGTCATTGCTATGGAGATACAAGCTATCCAACTTAAATGTAAACCCCTTCATGTAAATGTTGAGTTTTTTTTGCTTCATTTATCTATGGTGCTAATCATATTTTTCAAAGGAGACTCTTATGGGAAAGCTTACCAGATTTTCATAATCTTGTTAATGGTTCGTGGCTCTTATGTGCTGATTTCAATTCTACATTATATAGAACTGAAGCTGATGGGAATTATAGCTTGAGGAACTTCTCAGCTGTTTTTAACGATTGTATGGACAAATTTGAAGTTTTTAACCTAAAGGCACAGGGTCACTTTTACACATGGAGCAATAAGTAGTCAGGGAGATGGGTTTTGAGGAAAAATTTGGATCAAACTTTGGTGAATAAGGAGTGCATTACTCAATTTCCTAACAGTGTAATAACTTTCCTTGATCCTCACAGTCCTATAAAGATAGAGAACCTCTTCCAACACTATGTTAGAAGAGGTTTGTTCAGGTTTAACAACCTGCTGCTAGATGATGATGGGTTCAGTAATGCTCATAAAAAGGGATTGGGGGTTACGGTGGAAGGAACAAAACAGTTTATGTGCAATCAGAAGTTAAAGGCTATCAAAATGGAGATGAAATCTCTAATGAGTAGAGGATCCTCCTCCACACAGAAAGTTGTTTCAAAAGCCAAAGAGGATCTACAAAAGATACAACAATAGTTAGAGTTAGACCCGACAAACTCTACCTTGTTATGCTCAGAGAAGACTCTTCTTATGTCTTACGTAGCTAAAGTCAGAGATCATGACAGATTATTAGAACAAAGGGGGAAGGTAAATTGGCTAAAAGATGGTGAAAAGTGTTATAAGTTTTTCTTCAACTCTATCTTATCCAGAAGGAACACACATAGAACCAGCACTCTCAAATTGATGAATGGTAAGGAAGTTTTCCAACAGAAAGACCTTTTAAAGGAAGTAGAGAGATATTTGTAAAGTTCATATGGCTTTTGTAGATAAGTAAGTTCTACCCCTCTTAGCTCCTTTATTCATAATAAGTTATCCCTCCAAAAGCTTCACCCTTCATTAAACCAGTAGAAGAAAAGGAAATAGAGGAAGTTGTCTTTCAATTGCACCCTAATAAGTCTCCTAGACTCGACATATTCAATGGTTTTTTCTTTCAAAAGATATGGTAGAAAGCTGGTCCTATGTTTAAAAGTGCAACTGTAGAATTCTTCTATAAGGGGAGACCAATAAAACCCATATCTGTTAGATCCCTAAGTCACATTGTGCTTCTTCATTGGATGATTACAGACCTATTGCATGCAGTAGTTTCCTTTTTAAGGTTATTTCTAACATCTTAACAAACAGGCTGAAATCAGTGTTGGAATCATTGATCGCTGATAATCAAAGTGCTTTTCTACATGATCGAAGAATTGGGGGTAACATCTCTATAGTTTAAGAACTATTGAAAGGATACCTAAGGATGAACAAACCCCCAATTGTATTATTAAATTTGATTTCAAAAATGGGAATTTATCCTTCAGACATTACGTCTATTAGGTTTTCTAAGTGAGTTTGTCAGATAGGTAGAGGCTTGTATTACCTCTCCTATTTACTCTATCCTTGTTAAAGGTACACTTACGAATATCTTTAAGAGTGCAAGAGGATTAAGGCAAGGAGATCTAATGTTCCCTTATCTATTTATCATTTATGTGGAAGTACTAAGTCCGCTAATTCAACATAAGGTAGGCAAAAGCAAAGACTTCAGATTTTATAGTAAATGCAGGAGAGTAGGGCTAATCAATCTTTGTTTTGCAGATGACTTGCTACTCTTTTCTAAGGATAATGGGAAGTCTATTGAATTGCTCATGTCAACTATGACTGATTTCAAAGAACTTTTAGGTTTAGAAATAAATCTTACTAAAAGCCAGTTCATTCTAGCTACTAGTGTTAATATGATGGAAAACAATATCTTTGTAATTGCAAGAATGAAAAAAAAACCTGCTCCATTGATTTATCTGGGACTTCCTATTACTGCGAAAGGAATTTAATTTACTGAATGTTTTCCATTGATTGAGAAAATACAGAGAAGATTGGGATTGTGGTCTAACAAGGTACTCTCTTTTAGTGGGAGGTTATAACTCATCAAATAGATCCTGAACTCTCTTCATGTTTACTCGTCTTCTTACATTTCATTAGCTAAAGGTGTTATCAAAACCATTGAGAAGATTTTTAGAAGATTTTTTTGGGGGAACTTAAATTTAGATAGACATTTTGCCAAGGTTAAATGGTCTGAAGTTTGTAAAAGGAAAGCAAAAGGGGGATTGGGATTGATTCCTATTGCCTCTTTTAATATTTCAACTCTCATTAAGAATTTACGGAATATTCTATTGGAAAAGAAGTCTTTATGGATACGGTGGTTTCATAGCTATATCTTGAAAGGAACTAATGTTTGGACTATTCCGATTAAACCTTCCTTCTCTTGGCCCTTGATCCAACTCTTGAAGGTAAGACCTATGTTGGAACATCTGGTGAATTGTAGGGTGGGTAACGAAGAAAAAGCGCACTTATGGTTTGATAATTAGACTGGTAAGGGCCCTATAATTAGATATCCTCAAGCTCTTCATATATGGAGTGGATTTCCTATCAATACAAAGGTTAACTCTATCTTTTAAGGGGACTATGGAACATTCTATCTGAGTCGCAATATCTTACTCCTAATTATCAACTTGATATAGAATAGGAGGATGTATTCCAATGTCTCAAGATGCTTTCGAACACCTTCAACATTGCCAGATTCAGAAAGTGGCAGAATCAGAACAACCTTAGATAGATTTGGTCTCCAATCATCTGGCACAAAACTCTCAGGCCTAGTCCCTTAATCCTTCTGTGGCTCACTATGTTTAACAAGTTAAGCACGATGGATAGAATACATTACATTAA
This sequence comes from Erythroxylum shatona, assembly GCA_027568895.1. NCBI lineage: Eukaryota > Viridiplantae > Streptophyta > Magnoliopsida > Malpighiales > Erythroxylaceae > Erythroxylum > Erythroxylum shatona. The sequence continues at coordinate 13,253,961 of JAOSBK010000005.1, read as the reverse complement.
TTTTGATCCTAGTTATGTACTATACGAGATGGAGGAGAAATCTAGGGATCCTTTATTCTTTCTTTGTCCCTATTCCAAGTATATATGGGAGAAGATACAAGGATTATGTCTTATTTCAAATGCAGGTTCAACGTTCACAGAAGCATTGGAATGGCTTCTGAAGCTTAATCTGAGTTTTATGCACAATGTACACATCTATATCATATCTTTCGCCTTCTCCATCAAGGATATATGGCGAGAGAGGAACCTCAAAAGATTCCAAAACAATGCAAGAACAAGAAAGGAAGTTCTCAATGCATTAACAACTTAATAAGATAGTATCTCATGTATGCAACCACAACAGAAAAAGTAAACCTTAGACTAGCATCCTCATAGAGAATCAGTTAATATTACTCAGAAAGGGATTTAGTTTATGAAAATTGCTGGTATGTCGATTCCTTCCCCTTCTAAGTCGACTGTTGTTCCTAAAAGTTATGAGTAGATCTCCGACCCAAGACATCAAGGATGACATTTAGGTCAGCTAATCTAAAGCTAATCCTCTTTTAGACTTGTTAACGACGACAATCACCCAACCTTAATTTGGTAGGGTAGGTAGAGGGGAGTGAAGATGAACTTCGAGATTTTTCCTTTTTTGCCTAATGAGACGCGTTGGTGTTTTTTTATCTCTTACCGTGTAATGTTTGGTTACGTTGTTGTTTTGCTTGTTATCAAAGTTACCAAAACGTCACTATTTTGCTGTAATAGCTTGGCATTGTCTTTTATAAGGACGTTTTTATAAATTTGTTACAATTCTTTAACTTAAAAACAAAAACAAAAAAAGAGTCTTAATAGCAAAGATAGGATCAACCACCCAATAAAAGGAGAAAAAAAACATTACGTCATGTTCTACAATTTACCAAAGTATGGTATATTTAACCATGTGCAAATAAATGTTTTATTTAAATTCAAAAGCTATCTCATTATTAATAATAAATGGTGAAAAATTCGGTTTAATGTAGAACTAATAAGTTCAAATTTAATTATTATTTGACAATAAAATAATACAATAATAATAACAACACCTAGTAAAAATCTTGCTAAAGTACCGAGTTTAAAGATACTCTTAATGAATAAGAAGACATTTTCCAAATAGGCAGTAAAATAATACTGTTTTAAATTTAATTTTAGAAAATGGGCTGATAAAAAAGGTGTCATTCTTTTAGAAAATTCGGATCAGAAAACATTATCTAATTACATGGAATTCTTGGAGAATCGAAGTTCGTTTTCTCCCCTGTTATGTCCTTCTTTTTCACGTGCATAGAGCGAGGTGACGTGCTTCTCAAAGTCTTGGAACATTTTTTATTGGAAATTGTGGCAAAAGAGTTCAAGCTAGCCCTTTCATGCCTGACCTGACCAATATTTTTGTGTAGGAATTTGAAAATGTTATGAAGAGTTAACTATGCACTGAATGAGCAATGAAATGATGCTATCCCTTTCCTAGTTTGTCTTCTCACTAGCCTCCGCACTTGGCTTCGGTGATTTCCGGAGAAGGATAGCTTTTGACTAGTCCCAGGGCTTTCCATCTGATCTTCTTCACAGGTGACTCTCTTTCTCTTTTAAAAAAGTGGGCAGGTAGGTACGCAAATCACATTTTTCTACCTGTTTACAGTTCAGGACAGATGTAATTATGAATAATAAAAAACATAATTGCAAGAGAATGCGATGATGTTCCTAACTGCATTCATTATTTAGAATTTTGGTCTCTGTCCTTTACCATTTGCACTTTAATGGACCACGCACTGAATTGGACATCTTGATGTTGGCTTGGTAGTTGAGGGTGGATACAAGAATGGCCACGGCAGTGTGACATATCAATTTTTGGAAATCAGTCACGTTCATCAACCTTTGACCTCTCAACCAGTATATTGTTAGGATCACACCCTTATCACTCAACCAAAAATTGTAGTTAGTGATGGGTTTACAAAGCATATCGGACAAGGATCACCGCTAGTTGCCGAACTCTGGAGAATCCACTCAAACCTCACCTTGACTTGGTCGCTTGGATATCGTTGAGTCATTCTCGAAGTAGATCCTTTAGAGGTCATCAATATTCTATCATCTTCAAGTATTGAGTTTTTTGATAATTTTGTTTTGTTGACAGATACTCGTTGACTAATCCAACGAGATTAGAAGGTACAAACTCAACACGTGCATCGCGAACGGAATCAGTGGGTTAATAACCTGGCCGCTCACGCAATCCTTGCCAACCCAGGTATGCACTACCTTCAAGAGCTACCGATGTCAGTAGTGGAGCTCATCCACCTAGACCAGCAAGACGCTTTGTACTGCAAAACAATGCGATGGTTAATTTATTTTCAATTTTTTAGTTTTCCACTGTACCAAAAAAAAAAAACTATCTCCTGATTTGAGCCGCCAGACTCGTTAGTATCTTAACCTGGAAAATATTTCACATGTTCGGAGCAGGCTACTTGAAGATGATCGAGAAGTTGGTTGTGAACTTTTCTGGTACATGACAAAATCACAAGAGACTTATGCACACAAAAAAAGGATCAATAAATCAAGCCCAACGAGCATGACATTAGCTTGCACTTAAAAACACTTTCGCTGAAATTGCTAT
>JAOSBK010000005.1:13230567-13242946 GCA_027568895.1 Erythroxylum shatona | reverse complement strand
TTCGGAATAAGGTACGAATTAAATTTCTGCTTTATTTTGATTCGTGTTAATCATTTTATAGAATTAAATAGATCTTGATTTTCGGGAAATCAAAAATCACAAAAAATTTCGTGATTATTCCGCTGCGGTCAGATCAGATCCGGACCCGATTTTTCAACAAAGGCAGACTTCTAAATGTGAACCCAGCAACTGTGCTAGGTAACATATTCCCTATCTACATCTTTCGTTGCTAACCTAATAAATCACACCAAAAAACGATAGTGTAGGAAATTATTGATACAGAATCCGCAAGCCAAAACAGAATCCACAGGTCGAGCTGCGTCAATGCTCTGAAGCTGTGGATGAAAGAACTTATGAAAAGATCAGGTCCTAATCCTCAAGATTTACTAACGTGGATTTCATCGAATTGAGAACTACAGATTAGTCATAAAGTTACTCTTAAAAGAGTCTATATGTTGAACGTTAAGCCCCACTAGTGCTGGTTGGAGCACGTGTGCTGGATCTAGATGCATCTAGTGTGAATTGCACGCACCCCACACATTTGCATGAGACTATCACAAATGTAACGCTCATTCACACGCATGTTGATTTCAATGTACTACATGATAAAACATCTAAGAATTTTAAAAAGTTATTTTGGATCTTCTTTCAAGTCCTGCAAATGTATAAAGTTAAGATTTTAAATTTTTTGATATTATTATATATCATTAATAATTAAGCTTTAACTTAAAATATTTAAATAAAATAAATCCATAATTAAGTAAATTTTCATGTAATTGAATTAAAATAAAGGAGATATATGTTGTTTTTATTATTTGATGTGTTTATCTATTATTGAACAGTGTATGATGTATCACATTTTTGGTATATCTATGTTTTGAAAATTCTTAAATAAAGGTTATTGATAATATTTTTTCTTAACACTGGTATGTGACAAGGAGCAAGTGAATCAAGATTTGACATTATACAATAGTAAGTTTGTCAGAGGTTTATACACGTGAAGGAAAACCTGAAGATAACATATAAATGTATTCTTTATGATTATGAATTTATTTGAATGCCAATAAGAATATAGTCATTATAATAACTTTTTAAATTAGTATTTGGGCCTTTTGTTTGCATATTAAGGGATGTCTCTATTTTTGCTCATATGCATTAACCATATACAAAATTTTAAAATGTACATAAAGTTATTTGGAAGGATAGACATCACTTAAGTGATTTATATACTGATAAGTGGTAGAATCACATGAAATAATAATGTGTAATCTAAACTGCTTTTATATGGAGATCTTATCCTTATGCATTATATATCTTTCTCATAAGTATTTCATGATATATTAGATAAGATGCTCATTGTAAATACTATTTATGGCTTTAAGTATTGTTATCATATATTTTTGTACTGATTGAAACCCTAACTAGTTGCAAGTGGAATTTATTTTGTAATTCATGGATATTAACATGGCCATGGTCAAGAAAAGTCAAGGTATTTGTGTACTGTCAGCACAAAGAAGAAAATACAACATATAAAACTTAAGAAAGGTAAATTAGAATGTTCTATTTGATCATTAAAAGGTTTATACTTGACCATCTGCATAGTTAACTATGAAAGACAACCATAGTAAAGTACTATCTCATCAATGATTCTCAAAGTTATAAAATTTCTTCCAATGCTAAGATTAGAACTATTTTGAAAGAAATATATTCTATGAGATATAATTAAGTCAAGATAGTGAAAAAATATATCACTAAGATGGTCCATTTACGCTACAAGAAAAATGTTAAATTGCGATGGAAAAATACCGACGATATTAAAACCGTTGAAAATACCGACCGAAAATGCATATCCGTCGCCGAAATTGGTTGTCGCATAAAAGTGTTGTGACGGAAAAGCATTTTGTCGCTAAATAATGGTGGAAGATATTTACCGACACACATTTCGGTCGGTAAAGTCATCGGTGAAAACGTCGGATACCCCTCTTCTCCAACGCATATATCATCCAACACCAGCTTACTGGAAGCAGGAGACATCCGCCAGCCTGGCGCTGAGGGACCTGATAGAAGAAAGTTTGTATCTGTTGTCAATGACCAGTAAGTGAAATCAAAGCACTTCACAATTTGCTTATTATCAACTTTTACTTTTATCAATTTTTACATAGGATAACATAATTTGGCATGTTAGGTTGGTTCCGTCTGGACCAACTTCAAGAAATATGACTTCGTCGTTTAAGCAAAGAATTGAACCAGAGGGTTATGTGTGGAAGAATTTATCTGACACCACAAAGCAATTTTACTTTCAGGAGTTTGAGGTACAAATAATAGTTATTTTCTTGTTACATTGCTTTATATTCACAATGTTCAACAAAATTTTAACATTTTGTTATTTTTCCCTTTTTATTTCAGAAAGAATTTTACTGGGATTCTTGTTTTGATGCCAGCATGTATAAAGTGTGGGAAAAGAAAGCTCGAATACGATATCGTGACTTAATTAATGCGATATGCAAGGTTGGTGTACGACCGCGTTATATTTCAGAGAAAATTTGGACTCGTTGGACCGAGTATTGGACATCACCTGCGACAATGTCCATATCAGAGCGTAATTCGGTCAACAGAAGTGGAGGCCCGGGGGGTACGTCTTCCAGTGCATATGGGAGGATCAGTTACCCACAACGAGCATGTGCATAGACTAGTAAGTATCTACACTTCACACCTATTTTGCATATAGTTTGCTTCGTTTTATTAAATACAGTGATTATGATATAAATGTCTGGTGCCATATATGGCTGTGTGAAGTTGTTTTCTTTGTTGAACAGGGGCAAATATCATATATATAGAGGAAACTCTGCCGAAAATTTTTTAAATTCTAGTTCACATCTGACAATTTAGGTTATAAATGTAGGAAAAGTCATTGGGCACCAAACCTACACCTATCCAGCTATTTTTGCACACTCACACGAAAAAACATGATGGTGTCACCTTCATCAACACTCGATGTAGAGAACTGAATGTAAGTGAAATTAATACATTTTTTTAATTTCTTAACAATTTCATCTTAATTACTAATGTAATGATTGCTTCGAAATAGGACTAAATACAACAAAATATTCAGCGACAGTCTCAAGAGGAACAACCTGTAGATGAGACTCAGACATATCTTGATGTCGTGGGTGGTAGGGACCGTCGTGGAAGAATTTTCGGCCTAGGCTCATATGCAAACACCTGTTATTCGCGCTCTTCCCTGTCCAGTACAGCAGCATCTGCTCTGCCATCGCAAAGTAATGAAGTATCCGAGCTCTAGGCCACAGTGGACACGTTGAGGGAGCAGCTAGTAAATCAACGTATGGAGCATAAGGAGGAGATAGCTAAGATGAGAGAAGAGATGAGTCTGCAGACGAGTGAGAAGATGAGGGAGGAGTTGGACTAGGTATCAAAGATCAGAGAGTCGATGGAGCAGGCAGCTAAGAGGAGAGAGGAGATGGAGCGGCTTGCTAAGATGAGAGCGAAGGTGGAGCAGATGACTAAGGAGAGAGAGCACATATAGCAGATGGATAAGCTTAGGCAGGAGATGGAACTGTTAAAGAGGGGGGAAACAGTTCAGAGCATCCACGATCACTACGACATTAGTTTATCTTTGTCATTTGTTTTCAATTAAAAAACATAAGATTTGTTCTTTGTTATGTTTTAATTATTAAATTCAATTCTTTATACGTTATATTCTTAATTAATTTTCTCATTAACCAAATTATATATACAAATTAATATATTATGAACAAATAATATAGCGTAATACAAATAAATAAATTATATATATAATATAACATTGTTATAACAACAAAATAATGGAATTAAAAAATATATAATTAGTTCTTACCAACGAAAAATATTCCGTCGGAAATGTTCACGATATTTACCGATGGTTAAAACAACCGTCGAAAAATTGGTTAAAGATACCTTCGGATCACCGACGGAAAGTACTTCATCGCTAAATTTTGCCGACGGTATCACACTTGCCCTTTTCCGTCGTTATATAGATGCCGACAACAAGGTACCGTCGTAAAAATACCGACGAAATTTGACGGTCGGCAATTTTACCTACGGGTACTTTAGCGACCGATTTAGCGGTCACCAAATTTCGTCAGTGATTAATCTTACCGACGGAAATGTCTCATTTACCGACGGAAATTTCCGTCAGTAACTTGATAATTTCTTATAGTGTTAAACCTACAACAAAGTTCAGAAAATTTCTGAGCTTGCATGGCTATATATTAGGAAATGTGGCATGTGAAAGTTCATCTTTGTTCACTGATTTATTGTTAGATTAAGATCATCTTACTCATTGCATAATGCTTTTTCCTAGTGGACCATTTTCCTGTAGATTGTCTTCAGTTTCATTTCCAAATCATGTCATATAAAATAATTAATTGTTTGTCTTTTGTGAAGAATGGCTTTAGTTATCGTCTTCTTTGTCTTCACAGGTATTTGATTCTCCTTGCTTGAAAGTAACAGTTGGCAAAAGAATTCGAAAGCATTTAGATGCAAAGTTTATTGTTCAATTGCTTAATGGTTTTCATGCTCCAGTTGGTATGAGACAAAACTTCTTAACATGATTATCAATCTTTTTGCTCAACACCTCATAAGTTTCTTTGTTCTGCCTCAAGACACTTTATTTTTTTTATATATATTTGTTAGACTTAGTCATGTGACTCTTTGTGAATTTTTGTAAATGCTTACCATAATTCCTGTGGCAAGACTTCAGTTCTTGATCCATAAACACTTGATAGAAGGTAGAAGCTTTAGAAACTTGATCATAAGTTAAAAGGTGAGATGTTGAGACAGTTTAAGGAGGTGAAATGGAATTTTAGTGTCTTTAACAACTGTACCTCCTTAAGTTTTATACAGTGTGACGGGAAAAAGTTGTTGGTCATGAATTTTTTGAAGTAAATTCCTTGAAATTGTCGTTTAATATGCTCTTGCTTACAAATTTAAAGCTCCTAGGACTGTCAGGTTCAGAAGGTTAGAGCAGTTCTCCAGAAAATTTTCAGAAAAAGGGAAAATATAGTTTTTATAGGAATTAAGTTACTTTATTCATCACTGATATCGTAAATTTATACACAACTAGGAGTTCCCAGATTATATGATATACACGGTTAAGATACATGATATAATGGTTAAGATATACGATACGTATTACAACTGATGTAGAGAAAATCGTGGAGAATATACACACGTTATCTACAGTTCATAGCCCCCCTCAAGATGGAGCTCCTAGAGGAGAGTCCAATCTTGTCTCGGAACAGAAGAAACGGTGGTCGAGATAGTGTTTTTGTAAGGGCATCCGTGAGTTGATCTTTGAAGGAGACAGGCGTAACTCGTAGGGAACCTGACTGGACTTGCTCTCGAATAAAGTGAAAATCGATGGCAATGTGTTTCATGCGAGAGTGAAACACCGGATTCGAACAAAGATGAGTAGTGCCGATATTATCACAGTAAATCACAGGCCTAGTGGGAGTAGTAATCCCAAGTTCAGTCAGTAGAGAGCATACCCAGCGCAATTCGGCAGCAGTGGAGGCCACGGACCGATATTCAGCTTCGGTGGATGATCTGGCGACAGTGCGTTGTTTCTTGGAGCTCCAGGAGACGAGGGTGCTGCCAAGAAACACTAAGTAGGCTCCAGTGGAGGTGTAATCATCACGATTGCCAGCCCAGTCCGCATCAGAAAAGGCATGCAGAGCAAGAGAGGGAGTTCTCCGAATAGGAAGAGATAAGTCCAATGTGCCACGAAGATAGCGAAGGAGTCGTTTAGTGGCAAGCCAATGAAGTGATGTTGGACGATGCATGAATTGCGACAACTTATTCACAGCGCAGGCAATGTCAGGGCGAGTAAGAGTAAGATACTGAAGCCCACCAATGACCGAACGATATTCAGATGGATCTGGCAATGGAGATCCTGACATAAGCTGAAGTGGGGAGTTAGTCGCCATCGGAGTAAGGGCCGGTTTGGAGTCAAGCATATGTACTCGAGTGAGAAGATCAACAATGTACTTGCGCTGGGAGAGAAGTAGACCTGTGGGATGTGGAAGGACTTCAATGCCAAGAAAATAAGTCAGGGGACCAAGATCTTTAATGGAGAACCTGGTAGAGACACTGTTAATGAATTGCTGAACCAAGGTAGGATCCGGACCAGTGACAATAATGTCATCAACATAGACTAACACATACATCTGAATGCCAGACCGATGAAGGATGAATAATGACGTGTCCGACTTAGAATTGAAAAATCCTAAGGTCAGAAGAAATTGTCGTAGTTCAGAATACCAGGCCCGAGGCGCCTGTTTGAGACCGTAAATGGCTTTGTGCAGTTTGCAGACATATGTGGGAGCATCTTTGTTAACAAAGCCAGGCGGTTGAGTCATGTAGACATCTTCATGTAGTCGACCTTGAAGGAAGGCATTATTCACGTCTAGTTGTCGAAGGCTCCACCCTTTGCTAACCGCAATAGTCAAAACAATTCGGATAGTGGTAGGTTTGATGACTGGACTGAAGGTATCGTGGTAGTCGACCCCAGGACGTTAATGAAACCCCTTAGCTACCAGACGAGCTTTGTACCTGTCAACATTGCCATTGGAAAGATATTTAGTTCGGAATATCCATTTACAGCCAACAAGATTGGTTGCCTCCTCCGGTGGTACCAATTCCCAGGTACCATTGCGGATGAGGGCATCAAATTCCTCAGCCATGGCAGAGTGCCACTTGACATCGCGAAGAGCCTCGGTGATGTTGTGAGGTTCAGGATGATGAAGAGAGCTAGAGGTGATGGAGTATGCAAACTTAGGATTCGGTTTGTGAATGTGATTTTTTGATCGGGTCTGCATGGGATGGGTGTTAGGTGCGGATGGAGGGGGGATAGGATGGGCAGAAGGTATAGCATTCTCGATGTTGGAAGAAGAGCTGGATACTGGAGGGTGTGTCGTGGGAGTAGGCAACGGAGAGTCTGGAACTTGATTGTCAGGAGTGGTAGACGTAGGCAGAATATAGAAAGGGGGGAGCCAAGAGTCCGGAGTACCGTCATGCAGACGAGGAAGGGATGGTGTAACGGATTGCATAGGAAAGTCATTTTCAACAAAACGAACATGTCGGGAGGTAAAAATACGGGAGGTGGATAAATCAAGGCATAAGTAAGCACTTTGTGATGTTGAATAGCCTAGGAAAACACAAGGTTTGGAACGAAAAGCTAGTTTGTGAGGGGAGTATGGACGTAACCAAGGAAAGCAGAGGCAATCAAAGACTTTTAATTTTTCGTAATTGGGTGGACGATTGAATAGCCGAAGATAAGGATAGTCCATGTCTAGATTTGGGGTTGGTAATCTATTTATTAAGTAGACAGCAGTTGAAAAAACATAGTTCCAGTACGAAAGTGGCATGTGAGCTTGGTGTAATAGTGAAAGCCCAGTTTCAACTATGTGTCTATGACGACTTTCGGCAATGCCGTTATGCTCTAGAGTATGAGGTGGGCTAGTATAATGAGAGATGCCCGAGTCAGATAAAAAGGAGGACATGGCGAGATACTCCCCACCGTTATCACTATAGAGAGTTTTGATTGTGGTAGAAAACAAATTCTCAGCTAAAAGTTTGAATTTTTTAAAAACAGGCAAAACATCAGACTTTCTTTGTAGCGGAAAATACCAAATATATCGAGTATGGTGATCAATAAAAACCACATAGTACTTAAACTGATCAACAGACACAAGCGGAGAAGTCCACACATCCGAATAAATAAGTTCCAAGGGATGATTATATGTCAATGTAGATTAGTAAAACGGCAATTTATGACTTTTATTACTTAGACAAGCAGTGCATGATTTATTATCAGAAACAGAAGAAACAGGAATTTTGAAAAATTGAGCAACATGACAGACAATGACAGGAGCAGGATGGCCGAGTCTGCTATGCCAAAAGGAGAGTGGCGCACGCACACTAGTGAGATGCAGCACCGGAGCAGCAGAATTGGAAATTGAGGGCCACTCATACAAGCCATGTTTAAGAAGACCCTTCAGGAGGATTGTGCCTGTTGTTAGATCCTTCACAAAGAAAGCAAAAGGAGTGAATTCAATGGACACATGATCTGTAGAGTATAATTGAGCAACTGAAATTAAGTTACGGTTTAAAGAAGGAACATATAACACATTATGAAGGGTAAACTGACGATGAGAGGAAGAGGGAAGAGTAGAGGAACCAGTGTGGGTTATGGAGTGGGAGGAACCATCACCAAGGCGAACATCATCCGAGGCTTGATATAGAGTATGTAGAGCCAAGTTTTGCAGATCAGCCGTAACATGATAGCTAGCTCCACTGTCAAGTAGCCAGGTTTGATCCGGAGGTTGGAGAGGGGCGGAAAAATGGGCAGTGGGCTGCCACGGTGTAGCTTCTCTGGGAATAGAGGACCAAGAGGGAGGAGATGGTCGAGGTCCAGTGCCAGCAGGAGTAGACTGTTCAAACAAGTGACCAAACTGTGGACATTGAAGTACCTTGTGACCTTGGATCCCACAGGCTTGACAATAGCCCTGATACGGACGACGAGGACCTGAAGATTTGAGACCAGTTGAACGTGCTCTTGGAGCTGCAGAGGGTACATGTCCAGAAGACTGCCACGGCTTTCCTCTAGCAGACGAGTTGGTGGCATTGACGTTGATAGGCATAGCAGGCGAAGGCAGGAGGTTGTTCTGCCGAAGAAGAACTTCATGATTGAGAAGTTTTTCAAGCAATTCAGCATAGGAGGGGGAAGTGTCTCGTGCATGCATGGCATCAACAATCGGTTTGTAGACTTCATCGAGACCATCTAGGATGCTGTCAACAAGATCTTCCTGATCTATGGGTTTGCCAAGAATGGCAAGTTCATCTGCTTTATTCCGGATAAAATTCATGTATTCGGAGATGGAGCGACCAACCTGTGAGGGGCGCCTAATTTGATCACGTAACTGCTTAATGTGACCACGTGATGGCAGAGCATAAGTTGCTGCGAGAGTATCCCAAACATCGCGAGCAGTGAGGGCAGTGTTGACATTTGGTGCAACCGTGGGTGTGAGAGAGCCCACAAGGACAGCCAAAATAAGTTGATCCTGGCAAAACCAGGTATCATAACGAGGATTGTGGACAACAGTGCCGTCGACAATGATAGTTTGTGGTGGGGAAGTAATGGAGCCATCCATATAACCTAAAAGGTCGTAGCCCCGAAGGAGTGCTTGAAACTGAATTTTCCAGGTCAAGTAATTAGTACCATTAAGCTTGACAGTGGACTGAGCTGGATTGATGACAACGATGGGATGAGTTGGATCGGTGGGGTGGTTAAGAGTAGGAGAAGTAGACGAGGTTTGAGACATGTTGAAGGTTGAAAAGAAAGAAGAAAAAAAAAACAACAGAGGTTAAAAGGATCAATAGTGCTCTGATACCATATAGGAATTGAATTGCTTTATTCATCACTGATATCGTAAATTTATACACACCTAGGAGTTCCCAGATTACATGATATACACGGTTAAGATACATGATAGAATGGTTAAGATATGTGATACGTATTACAACTGATGTAGAGAAAATTGTGGAGAATATACACGTTATCTACAGTTCATATTGATCACATCATGTGCTCGTTGATCACTTATCCTGGTTTCCATGAGTATAACCATAAATGGTCGATGCAATCTTACGTAGTTTGGTAGGGCAGGTTTGAAGGTTTTGCCTCCGGCCCCTTAGCAATTCTAAATTAATATGGATATGAAGAAATGGGAGGAGGTGATAACACATTGATCTCGCGTTTGCATCATATCGGGGGCCTGCATGGCTACTGCATGGATATCCTGGGTCTTTGGTATCACCTCTATAGCTACAGTATCTAAGTGTTCTCCACTATCATTTCTTTGTTGGAAGTCAGATCAGGTAGTTTAGGGGGTGGTAGGTTATGTGTGTCAGTATTGTTATTCGGACAGGTAGCTGTCAAGTCCCCTATTGTCTTAGTTTGAGGGCAGTATGGTAGTGCAAAGTCCATTGGTAGGGGGAGGGTTTGGTCGTTAGTTATAAGTTTCCGGTGACTTGGAATGTGAAATATTGTGTGGAGGCCTTGCGTATCTATCGTGATTCCAGTTACAGCGGGTGAGTTGGTCTTGGCATTGACAAATTCTCTGTTGCCTCCCATATGTGCATTCAACTTCGGGGCTGATATTTTGTCTTTATTCGTTGTTTTGATTATGAGGTTTGGTCCAATGGGCTGTGGAGCCGGGAAAGCCATCCCTCCCTTAGCTTCAGCCAACGTCTGATTGAGGGCCTGAGATGTGGTAGCTTGATTTGGCTAGCTACTTACTGCAGTAGCAAAGTGGTGGTTGTTTGCATTACTAAGGTTGTCTTTGTTAGAAAGGATTGTGTAACGTGATCCTCTCTTATCTCTGTCATGTTCTTGAGGTTTGAACTTTGGCCCTGATGATGGGTTTTCACTATTATACATTGGCTACACCTTTGCACTTGGATCCAAGGGCTATATGCTTCCTATCGGGCATAAGCTATTGATGCATCGTCTGTGGTTTCCACCGGTACTGTCTGGTTCCTATCACCATTAATCTGGTTATTATCTATTGCCCCCTGCTTTGTCGTAGGACACTCAACAATGGCGTGCCCTACAAGTCCACAAGAGAAGCAAATTTGGGGTAATTCTTCATAAGCCACCTTGATTTCTTCACCATCAATCTCCACTCTCGATCTCAAGGGTGCGGTAATGTCTACCTCAACAGCCACGCACGCAAACTTGCCTCTATGGGATTTCGTGGTGTTTTCATCTATCCTTACAGTATGTCCAACTAGGTTCCTTAAAGCTTTAAGAATTGAAGGATGATATTTGGAAACTGGTAACTTAGGAAATCTGACCCAAATAACTGCCTTTGACACTCGTCCAGTAGAGGGGCGAAAATGTGGATTCCATGGCTGCACTAAAAGTGCATGACCATGATGGTCCACAGTCCTTTTGTTAATGCATCGAAATAATCTTCTTGCTCGATGAATTTGATAAGAAAGTAGTCATGGTCAAGGTCGATAATTTTTATAAGTCCCAAAGGCTTCCACATGGTTTTCAACTTGGTACTTAGCATTTTGGTAATCGATGCGATGCCCTAACAATTTGGCTACCACAGCCAGTTTCCAATGTTTATCCAGACGATCCTTGAACGTGTTGGACAGTTCAATGGCTGTGCCGAACTCTCCTTGCACTAATGTGCTATCTCCCTCCTCGAAGGCAACTGGGTGTTTGTCAGGCTAGTCTTTGTCGTCTCCCTCCTCATTGGCGTGATTGCCGATGACAGCATCACTGTAGAGATGTAATAACTAGTATCCCTATTTTACCGATTACATGTGGTTGCACAAGCTCCCTCAATCTATAAATATTTGGAAAAATTCAAAACTTCAAGTATCTATTATATGAAATTCCAGTTATCATTATTAAAAGTTTTAGGAAGATCCACCTTGATAACACAATTTTCCGGAGAGTTTCTCCTAACATAGCCTTTCATAAGCTCCTGCATGATTAGAATATTTTCTGTAATATGTCTATTGCTAAAAAATGCTCCTTGATTATTACTGAATATAGATTTCAAGACTGGTTTTAGCCTATTAGCCAACACTTTAATAATAATCTTGTAAAAAAAGTTAGTTTGAGATATTAGTCTAAATTCACTTAAGGAAACAGGATTAGGAACTTTGGGAATTAGGCATAACTATGTTTTGTTAATCTCTTTCAGCAAAACACTCATCTTGAAAAAATCATGCAATGATTCCTTGACTATACTACCAATCTTAGTCCATGTTTTGCAATAAAAGTTGTCATTAAGTCCATCTGGTTCGAGAGCCGTAAACCCATTAATTTTGAATACCACTATCTCTTTTTCACTATCACTCACTAATCTGATCACAAGTTATTAGCATCTTCAATTGCCTCAATTCTTCCACAAATATACATGGATTCCTCCCAAATCCTAGAAGTTTTTTGAAAAAATTCATTACTTCTTTTTTTTTTTCATCTTGTTTGCAAACCATTACACCAGAATCAGTTTGTATAGAGTAGATTCTATTGATATTTCATTTAGTTAAAAAAGCATTAAAAAAATTTGTACATTTGTCCCTCTCCTTTATCTAGTTAACTCTTACGCTCTGTTGAATCAAGGAGTTGTAATTGTCTTACACTTGTAGGTAGTATTTGTAACACCCCATATTAGGGGTTAGGATATTAAGAAAATTCAGTACATTTTATGCTTTGCATATTGGAATATTTGCTTATTTGTGCATAAGCATTTTGGACACATACAACATACAATAATTGTACATGCATTCATGACATTTT
>JAOSBK010000005.1:13193836-13210077 GCA_027568895.1 Erythroxylum shatona | reverse complement strand
ATACCTGGAGTGATGGCGGTAGAGGTCGGGCTCTACAGTAGCGGTCGCGGGCCTCTTGAGGTGCGCGGGAAACCCACACGGTACGCAAAGTCCAGGTCGCTACAGTTTGCATGTTGAGGGCTATGGCAATCAACATCAAGCCTACTGCATTAACAATGAAGCTTTGTGAGATTGTGCGCCAATTGGTTTCTGGCAATGGGATGGTGGTGTTTAGTATTAGTGGTTGTTGTATGTCCACCGTAGCCTAGTGTCTCCTCTTCAGCCTCGATATTGGTATGACTTTCTATTAGTCATTTTTGACATTTTCCATTGGGTTGTCAATGATTAATTTCATTTTGTCGGTTTTTAGTAACTTATCAATTAAGTTATGTAATTTGATCTGGATAAAGAAAATAAAGTGGCCTGATAAATGATCTAAGTCACTGGGCCAAAGTCCAAAAGAAAAATAGATCCCAATCAGTATAGTTCAAACTTATACCAGGCCTGTGATAAGGAAGCTTAATATGGATGCTATATAAAGAGGTTAAGGTCTACTACAGTTGCACATGTCATTCGTGAACGTAAAGTTACTCTAACCCATTCAGAGGCTCATGTTTTGAAAAACTAAAGAAAGACATTAACCGCGTCCCAGTGAGCAGATCTCGTGAAAGCGGCAGTGGATTTGCACTCGTTTTGGCCTCGGGAAGCTTTATGAAATCAAAATCAGGATTTTTTGCATTTCTTTGTTTATTTCCCTTTCATGTTCGATATGGGATATGCAACTAAGGTCAAATTACGTATTACACATAGTATCAGAGCAGTGACGTGATCGAGTGGTTAAAAACGAAGATTTTCAATTTTTATCCATAAGGTTCTTGATGAATTAACTTTAGTTTTTCAGTTTTTTCTTGCTTTTTGATGCATGAAAGTAGTATACCTATGTTTAGCCTTGAAAATGGGTCAAAAACGAGCCTAGTAGCATAAAAATAGCCCCAGATTTGCCGTTTCTGGCAAGGGAACGAAGACCGTTAGCCACACATACGTGATAGGTGAATAGTACCACCTGAAGGGCCAAACACATGCATCAGAGAGTTGACAGACAAGTGGTTGGACAAGAGCAAGCCATGTATTGGTGCATACAATGCACGTGCCAGATGATAAGCTTATATGGTACAGGTTGAGGGCGCGTCACTCTGTGCACTTCCATCCACGTGTAAGCTAATGTGAACACTATAGTGAATGTTGACATCAGCTCTACAGTAACTCAAAAAATCAAAAATTTTAGAATTTTTGTAAAGGTGCCACAGGTCATTTTGGGCCAGTTTTTGGGTCTATGAAATTCATAAATTTAATTTTTCCATTTTCTGGATTAATTACATAGGTAATTTCATTCTTAGAAAATGAATTAAGACATTCTAAAGTTATTTTTGAGTAAATTTTTGTACAACAAACTTGCCATATGGGAGATACATGAGGTTCTCGTGTATTGGGCTATCGGTTTAGTGTTCGGTGACACATGATAGTCGATCTAATGAGATTTTTTGCCACGAAAGACTCAAACAAAGTTTTCAAAGAATGTCTTCAGCACAAATATATAAAGATGAGACTGTGCATTTGAGTTTTTCATTTATTGATGCTACATTTTCACGTACAGTATGCCCATAAAGAGTGTGAGGATAACATAAAGATGTATCCATTGTGTTTGTGGACCTTTTGGGTATTGATGAGGATGTAGTCACCAAAGCGGCCTTTTGAGTCATTATTTTGAATTATTCTGCTTACATGATGTGAGATGTCTCTAGTCTTATGGTTGGTTATTATGCCCAAAGGTGTTAACCTTACATAAGATTTTGAGATGTGCATAAAGGCATCACATAGAGAAAGCCGTTTCTTAAATGATCTATTCGTCCAAAGGCGGTGGTATCATAAGATTTGATGGTTTGTACTCTGATCTCTTTTATGTAGAGTTCTAATTGCATATATTATGTATTCAACTTAAAGATGGTTTATAATATGTGTGATTAGATTCTCGGTACAAATACTATTTAATGGCTTCGAATATCATCATTTTCCTACATTTGCGTTGATCCTTACATTGTTATTTGCAGTCACCTTTTCAGTTAACAATCACAATGTCACTATTGAAACCCTGACTGGTTTCAATATGCAAAAGTGGATAGAGAATGTATTGAATGCTATAAAGATGGTTGAAATTGATATAGCCATATGTATAGATAGGCCATATCCACCAACATCTAGGAGCTCAAGAGCTCATAAAGTAGCTTATGCAGCCTGAGATCGGTCTAACAAATTATGATTGAGACCATTAAGAGATCCATACCTAACTATCTACTTAGTGGACTTTTGGACACAGACATAGTGAAGGAGTTTCTTAGTAATGTCTCCCAGAGGTACACTGTCTCACTTAATGCTGAGATGAGTGTCTTCATGAAAGAATTGTTCTCCATAAGGTATACGGGAGAAGAGAGAGTGATGGAATATATATCAAAAATGATCCATCTCTATAGTAGATTAAAGATGATAAAAAATTCCTCTTTTTGATGTCTTCATAGTTTACCAGACTTTGAGTACACTCTCTCCAAACTTTATTAATCTGGTGATGACATATTACTCGCTGAATGAGGCATGAGACTTCAATACTTTAATTGCCCATTGTGTTGCTCAAGAGGAGAAACTCAAGAATGTTAATTCTATAGCCTTTGAAGCTACTAAAGAAAAGGCAAAGGTGAAGCTCGCTAAGTTCAAAAGTAGAAAGCTTAAATCTTCTCCACATGCTAATGTTGGTCAATCTAGTGCTAGTAAAGGTCTTATGGATATAAAGAAGCCAGTAGTATAAGGCCTGGAGTGAAAGACTGAGACCAATATAAAGCTAACAGTATAGTCACATTAAGTTCTTGGTGGCTATAAAGTGGAACATCTAATCATGGTGCTTCTACAATGTAGAGGTTCATATCCAAGATAAAACTAAATAAACGGAAGGAGAAACTGATGGTTAGCAGCAATGAAGAAGGGATGTAATATCTATAAGGGATTATGTATTAAACTTTGCTACAAGATTCATTTTGGTTTTACACAACACATTTTATATATGATCTTTATATCAATTTTGCTCAAAGAAGGTTAATATTTTGTAATTACTACTCTTAATGTATAGTTGTTGTTTAATGCACACCAGAATGATACAACTTTCTTGTCATACAGTTAGTATAAAATGTCTCTTGTCCTGAATTAGATATATGTTTGTTTGCATCTTGCCAAACAAGTCAAGGAAGACGACCTTGATAAAGGATAAGTCATACATGTTGTGGCATAAAGGTTAATCCACATTTCTAGAGCTAAGGAGAGATTGGTTAAAAAAGAATTTTATTAATTCTAGATTATGACCATTTGGAAATATGTGCTGACTGTTGCAAGGGTAAGTTGACTAAAATAAGGAAAAGGAATCAACTCATGTTTCTAAATTGTTGGGTCTAACATATATGAATATTAGTAGACCTTATATAATTGCATTGTGCAATTTCAAGAATTTTCTAACATTTATTAATGATTATTCCCTTTATAGTTTATGTATTCTTGCTTAGGGAAAGTCTGAAGTTTTTGATGAGTTCAAGATCTTTAAGACTGAAGGTTGAGAACCAATTGGAAAAATATATCAAGATTGTCAAATTTGACTGTAGAGGAGAGTATTGTGGCAAACATGATGTTTAAGGACATAAAAAGGTCTATTTCCTATATATATGGAATCAGTTGAAATAGTGACTAAGTTCACTATGTCAAATAGTTCCAAGAAAAATAGTGTATTGCTGAAAGGCATAACCGCATCCTAAATGATACGAAGAGGTCAATGCAGATCATGACTAATCTACCTGATTATCTGGAAGGGTGGAAACCCAGCCTTACACAGTCGTGTATGAGGTTGCCTATTGAGGTAGTACAATCCTTATAAAGATAAATTACATGCTCGTTGCACTCATTGTTATTTAATAAGATATCTCGACCACTCTAAAAGTTACAGATTTTGTTGTAGAGAAGGAGGGACCAGAATAGTGAAATCACAAACAGTTAAGTTTCTAGAATATAATGTCTATGATGATGATGGGCCCTTTGACATTTTGGATGGTAGCAGGATGGATACTACAATTACAACATATTTGCCACTTATATAGCCACATCCAGTAGATCTACGTGTTAGTACCATGCCTGTGTAGGGACATAAAGCTATACATGTTCAAACAAAGGTTCTTGTGGGTGTAAGATCTAATGTAGTTGCATAGATCCATTAGAGTGAGACGACCTGCTATCTTATCTGATTATATATTCTACTTGGTGAATAGGACTATGATGTTAGACATGTGCAAATCTAGTTACTTTTATAGAAGTTATTTCTGGACCCAATATGGATTTGTGGTAGGATGCAATATTGGTGAGATGTAAACCATATAGTAATGTCTGGGAGCTAATTGATTTGCAGCAGAACTGCAAACCCATCAGCTGTAAATGAGTTTCAAGACCTAAAGGACTCAGGATAAATTTTAGTGGTTTAGGGCTCGCTTAGTTGCCAGATGGTTCACTCAGAGAGAAAGGTTTGACTTTAATGTTATCTTCTCTTCATTATCCTTGATTGATACATTTTGAGTGATTAAGGCAATGGTAGCTCATGATGATATAGAGTTACATCAGATGGCTGTCAAAATTGCTTTCTTATATAAAGACCTTTATGAAGAGGTCTATATAGTACAACCTGAAGGATTTTAGAATCCAGAAGAAACTGACATGGTTTATACATTGAGCAAATCAATATGTGGTTTACATCAAACCTCCCAAAAGTGGTACCTTATATATAATGAGGTTTTGACGTCTTTCTGCTTCATGGAAAATAAAGTTGAGTGATGCTTGTACTACAAAGTCAAGGGGAGCAAGGTTATCATCTTATTCTATATGTGGATGATATATTACTCACATTAAATAACTTGACCATGTTGCATGAGGTTAGGTAACTTTTGGCCAAGCAATTTAATATAAAGGACCTTGGTGAGGCATCTTTTTTAATAGGTATTTACATTCACTGGGACAAATCTCAACACTGATTAGGTCTCTCACAAAAGTGCATACATTAAGTATATGTTACAAAGGTTTAATACGGTTGACGTTAAACTTGTTGTAGCACTAATTTCTCATAGTGAGAGATTGTCTTTGGCACAGTGTTCAAAGAATAAATTAGAAAGAGAGGGTATGGGGAATGTTCCATGTTTTAGTGCGATTGGTAGCCTGATGTATGCCCAGATGTACACTAAGTTAGATATTGTATTTACTGTTGGATTGCTAGGTTGATATCTAGCTAACCCAAGTATAGACCACAAGAAACAAGTGTTGAGATACTTAAAGGGAACCAAGCATTATATGTTGACATATAAAAAGGTCAGTAGTCAAAACCTTGTAGGGAATCCATATTCAAATTTTAGCTACGTGTCCAGATGATCGAAAGTCTACTTAAGTTTACATTTCTGTATTTGCAGATGGTACAATGCTGTGGATGAGTGTCAAGGAGATACTGGTAACTTCCTCGACTATGCATGCAGAGTGCATATTATGAGGCTGCTTGACAGGCAGTTTGGCTCAGAATCTTGATTTTTGAGTTGTCTGTGGTTGATTCAGTGGCTAGACTCATTCAATTGTACTGTGATAATCTTGCTACTATATTGTTTAGTAAAAACAAGAGAATATCACAGGGTCTTAGCATTTGGAGGTCAAATATTTGACCATAAAGGAGTTGATATAAAAAGGTGACATTAAGGTTTGGAGCATTTAAGAACTGAGAAAATATTAGTTGATTCTTTAACTAAAGGACTTCACTCATTTGTGTTTGAAAGACAAGTATCTATAGGTGTAGTGAAGTCCTTAGATACTATTAGTTAGGGATCATTATGTTTGCTCCTTGTATATTTGAACAATTTTCATGTATTATGACACTATGATGTTTATTAATAAAGATAATCATCTTTTATTCTCAGTAATAAATGTTCTTGTGCAAGGTCGTAATATATATGGAAGTCTTAAAATCTGTGTCAATCTTAAGCATTTTAAAGTTTACTAGCCATATATAGTGACCTTGAGCCTATATTATTTAAACCTGTACAGTCTAGTACGAATATCCATAAATTTTAACATGACATAGGGGGTATAAATTTTTAATCCCATAAAGGTTCTCTAATGCAATTTAGCATTTAATTATAGAACATAAAGATTTTCTCTTATGCAATTTAGCATTTGGTGAAAGAAAATAAGATTTCTCTAATGTTGTTTAGCATTCGGTGAGAGGAGTCAAGATTTCTCTCATGTAGTTTAGCACGTGGAGTTTAGCATAAGGTTTGGAGAAATCGAGACCTACAAACAAAGATGATACAGTTTAGATCATCATCTTAGTTTGTTACACTCTATTTTCCTATTCATGTTAATGAGGCGTTAGATATGCATGATTTTATTAGATCTATGTCACGCATGATATATGTATTTTATAATTTTCAGTATCGAAAGCCTTACGGGACAAAATGATGTACTTTCGTTATCTTTGAATTAAATGTTTTGTTTTTAAACCTAGTTGACTAATACAGTAACTTAGCTTAACCGAGTTTTTAATCTGTTTTAAACTTGAGTCAATATCATAATTAATTATTGTCCAAGTGAGAGAATGTTGGATATTTTTGACATTTTCCATTGAGTTGGACAACGATTAATTATATTCTGTCAGTTTTCAATAACTTATCAGTTAAGTTACGTCATTCAATCCGGATAAAGCTAATAAAGTGGCTTGATAAATGATCTAAGTCACTGGCTGAAGCTCAGGAGGAAAATAGATCCTGATCAATGTGAACCGGACTCATATCGGGCTTGCGATGGAAAAGCCCGATATGAATGTTATATAAAGAGGTTAAGGTCTTTTACAGTTGCTCATGTCATTCATGAACGTAAAGTTATTCCGACTCATTCAGAGGTTCACGTTTTGAGAAAACTATAGAAAGACATTAACTATATCCCCATGAGCAGATCTCGTTAAGGCGGCAGTGGATTCGCTCTCGTTTCAGCCTCAGAAAGCTCGTTTGAAGTTATGAAACTGAAATTAAGTATTTTTCACATTTCTTCGTTTATTTCTCTTGCACGTTTGATCCAAGATACATAACTAAGGTCCTGTTATGTATTATACTTTCCTCTCCTATCTTCTGTATTCTCATTCTCTCATAAGTACAACTACAAAACATTATTGCATTTGTGTCATTGTTTTGATTGTTTCCTTCCCCTTACTATAAATTCCCACATAAAATCTTCCATTTCTCTACCTCCTAATTTTGTAAATGTTTTGACTTATTGGTTTCTAATATATGACTTCAAACCTCTTTCAATACTGTTGGACACTTTCGTTTATTCCTTTTCTTTGATCACTTTTAATAGAAGTTGATCACTTTTAGATAAAACATGCAGGTGGCGAAGAAATCATTAGGAGTTTGGATGTTGAGCGATGTGGCAATCAACACCGAGCCTCCTCCATCAACAATGAAGCTCAATAATCCCTATGAGATCGTGAGGCAGTTGGTTTTTGGCCATGTAGTGATGGTGTTTAGCGTAAGCGGTTGCTGCATGTGCACTGTGGCCAAGTGTCTCCCCTTTAACCTTAACATTTGTTTGAACGTCCTAGAGCTTGACCACCACTCTACTTGCCCAGATATTCGGGCACTCCTTTTCCAGCTTGCATCTGATGGGTAGCAGCCTGTACCATCGGTGTTCGAAGGTGGCCAAAGTGTGAAATTATTCATAAACAGTATGAATACCAAATAAAAATGTTGGGCAATCTCAATCGCAACTATCAGCCTATCACAATGATAAAAATGGATAAAAACCTTGCAAAAAACTTAACATCGAGTTATTTTCATAACACATTAAAAGTTTAAATGTTTTAGCGTCACTTTTTGATAAGTATTGTAAAATTAAGTGAAATTTAGGATTTTTTTTAATAACATCCCTTAAAAGATTTATAATTTTCAAATGTATCACCAAAATAAGTGCAATGTGATATAGTTCATAAGTGTAATGTGATATAGTTGTTTATAATCAGGTTTTTCGTAATTAGGGATGGCAATGAGCCGATTCGTAAGCCAATTTGCCTAATTTTTTAAAATAATTTTTAATATTAAAAGTATAAAACAATCTTTATTTAATTGAGTTCAGACTTAGGTTGCCCAAGTTTACTGAGACCCAACTTTTCTAAGTAAAATAACATCATTTTATTTAGAAAACTTAAGTCTCGAATCAGGCTAAGCCTAATTTGACCTATAGGTTGGCCATTGTCATCTTTATTCATAATAAAACTAAACATGTTTGAAATTATTAAAGACTTTATCAAGGAGAAACTTCATAATAAAGTACTGATTTCTATAATTTATATACGTGCTGCCGAACACAAGTAGCAGATTTGTTTACACAAGAAATAATTCGACAACCTAATCTGCAAGCTGGAAATGGACGATAGATATTAAAATCAACTTGAATGAGAGTATTGGAAGCAAAAAATTGGAAGTAGGATTTCTGCCTTGGCTGAATCTTATTGATTTTACAGCTGTAAATATTTAGTTTTTAGTTAATGATTAGGGGGAAAAAAAACCTCTATTAACTCTGCTAGTACTTAGAAGAGCTTTCAATTTTCCTTGGGTGAATGGAATGCAACCTTGCTATAGTGAAATCAAGACTACAAAAAAGAGGAGATCAAAAAGTACAAAATGTTCCTTTTTGAAAGAATTAAATTAATGTGGTTGTGTAGATGATAAAATAGTTATACATTACAGAGATTACCGAGCTTCGACAATGGAAAGGGTTACATTATTTGCAGAATGACTGTTTGATGATGAATCTTTGACCATCACACTTGTATAGAAAGCAGGCTGCTTAGGTGTACTAAGAGGCGCATGCTCGTTGATTATCATTGAGATAACATCAGACATTGTGGGTCGATCTGATGTTTTTTCTTGGACACAAAGAAGCCCTATGTTAATGTATCTTAGCACCGTTGAACTTGAAGGAGGATCCCCTAAAGTTGGGTCCATCAATTCCAGACCTCTATTAGAACTCCACAACTCCCAAACCTTAAGAATCACAAAAAGTAACAAAAAAATTTCAATGAGAAGAAGGTGGTAACAGAAAGACAAGGAAGAAAAGGTGAACTCACATATCCAAGCAGATGGTAAAAAAAATACAAGGAAGAATCAGTTAACTCACATATCCAAGAAGATGGTAAAAGAAAGACAAGGAAGAAAGAGTGAACTCATATATCCAAGAAGATGGTAAAAGAAAGACGAGGAAGAAAAAGTGAACTCACACATCCAAGAAGATGGTAAAAGAAGGACAAAGAAGAAAAAGTGAACTCACATATCCAAGAAGATTGAGCGAGTCATTGTGATAAAAGCCAGTGCTCTTTTTGCCACTTAAAATTTCAAGAAGCAAGACTCCAAAGCTGAAAACATCCGACTTCACCGAGAAGAGACCGTCCATAGCATATTCAGGAGACATATAGCCACTACATTTGTGTTCAATGCAACGTTAATGATTAAAATGCTTTACTTCAAACCTTGCATCATAATGGGAAACGTGTACAAACAATTACTTACTATGTTCCAACTATTCTATTGGTGTTTGCTTGAGTTTCATTTCCTCCAAATATTCGAGCCATGCCAAAATCAGAAATTTTGGGTTTCATTTCACTGTCAAGCAGAATGTTGCTGGGTTTCAAATCCCTATGAATAATTCTGAACCTTGAGTACTGATGTAGGTAAAGAAGTCCTTGAGCAATTCCTTCGATAATGAGAACACGCATGTCCCAAGTTAATATTTTACCTCTTGCTGGATCTGTTTCAAGAAAACGAGTTATATAGATTACTTTGGCATACGTAACAACTCAGCAGACAAATAAGGTTACTGGACAAGATGAATACCAAATAGGAAAAAGTCTAAGCTTTTATTCGGCATGTACTCGTAGATCAAAATATTCTCCTCTTGTTCAATGCAGCAGCCCAAGAGCCTAACTAGATTCCTGTGCTGGAGTTTGGCAATCAGTAATGTCTCGTTCCTGAACTCTTCTAGTCCTTGCCCCGATCTTTTAGAGAGTCTCTTGACAGCAATTTCTTGTCCATTACGCAACTTTCCCTATAAAATGCCCACAACAAGAAGAAAAGAGATGTGTTAATTCAACATGTCCAAGTTTGGAGAGTTTAGTTTTGATATTACGAAGAGATAAAAGGCTGGAGCAAATCACAACGAAGAACCCCTCATGGCACTAAAACCTAATGATCCTGCACCATGTAAGTATTACCATCTAAAATTCCTGGCCTGTGTCCTTTGATTATTTTGAGCATTAATGACTACTTGCGGATCAAATTCCAATCAAAAGCATGTCAGTCATGTCAAAGCAAGTTTACCTTGTAAACAGGCCCATAGCCTCCCTCTCCCAGCTTATTTGCCACTGAGAATCTATTAGTTGCAGCAGATACACTCTCAAGGCTGAATAATGGCAACTCAACATCCTTCTTCACTCTTTTATTTAGAATATTTGAACTTTTTGATTCACTCGTGGCTAAACTTCGATCAGTAGAGAAATCAAATAATAATAGATCTTCACTCTTATCTTGCTCTCCTGTTAATACAGAATGACACACCTGTCATTTGGGGAAACTATACGCAGCAGTTTCAGATTTAATCAGACAGACATTTGAGAGACAGATTCAGATTGCAAAAGTAAAAATTACGATCATATGATGTCGTATTATCGCTTATTCAAGAATCAAGAAGCTCACTATTAGAAAACAATATTAGCATAATAGGCTTCACGAACTAGTAGAGAAAGCGAAAAGACATTTGACATCCTTGGCTTATATGTAGTAGAATGCAAAATCAATGAACAAAACTGAACTTTTACATGATAAGAGGGTCCGTAGATTCTGAAAAACAACTTCTATACTCTCTTCTTATTTGACTAATTAGAGTTTGATGCTACTAAGACTATGAAACCCAAAAACTTAAGCTCCTATAACAAAGCACAAATCCACTGGAGTCATAACATGTCAAAACCATTCAACAAAAAAAAAAACTTGTTTTGTAAGGCCTGTAAATGGATCATCTCCATATATATACATATATATATATATGTACGCATGTATTCTAACACATGTAATCTATGAATACTCATGGATAAGTTCCAGGAATTGAAATATAAACACTCATCATTAAGTTCCTGGAGTTAAAGGAAAAAAAAAGATGTAAAACCTCTGTTTCTGAGCTTTCCCAAGCACTGCCTGCATTTATAAACGACAAGAGTAAGCACTGCTACTGCAACAAACACTGGTGCGATAACCCACAAGATTCTCTTGTTACTTGATTCTGCATTAGGCAACTCAGTATCAGGGGCCATTGGTATATGCTTTAACATAAGTATTACTGTCCTTTATTGTCGATTGGTCTTACCTCCTGGATTTTCAAACTCAGAAGCAGCAAGTCTGATGCAGATATGTTGGGCAACCGTTTCACTTACTTCCCCTATTTCTTGTAAATTCATAAGATCACCTTCCCATATGAAACACCCACTATTATTGTAGGCATAAGCGGTACATAAACAATCTTCCATACAATTCAATTTACACATGGCAGCACTTGCTACATTATATGCTTTTGAATTCGCCGGAAATGTGAGGTTTGATAACAGTAGGAACTGGTCTTCAGTTTTCTCGGTACTGTCATTTCTCTGACACTGAAGAGGCGTGTTCCTAGTACAGCCAGTAGACCAATCATTTGTTGAATACGCCGTAAAACCTTTCAGGCACTTGCAGGGCCTCGAAGAATTTTTGTAAAAAACACCAAAAGCCCCACATAAAGCATAAACATCAGCTTGATTTCTTGGCAGCATCCAAACTAAGTCCCATTTCCAAGTTGAAGCTAGCCATGACAGTTGCATAAACATTCCTGAGATATTCAACTTAAATCTCGACAACGTAGAGGAATTACGTAAAGAATAGACGAAATAGCTTTCATTTTCATTGGAAATAAAACTTATGTTGTCGATGTAACTCAAACTATTCTCTGGGATTAAGCTAAATGTGCTCCCATTCCATGGTCCACTGGTCCAATACCTAACTGAGTTATTCCACTCCAAGAAAAGTCGAGGATCTCCATTTAAGTCTACTCCCAATGAGAACAAACCTGGTGAAGGATCTTCAGAGTTCTTCCATGAAATAAGCCTCTGTTCTCGTCCATTACGTTTATCAATCCCAAGCTTTGCACCTGGTAGCCATATATCAGTAGGGTAATCAAAACTCTGCCAATATACAGTAGATGGATTTAAGTCATCTCTGATGACAAAATTTCCACTATCCAGAAGTACAGCTTCTGTAGAATTGGACACCTTAGATGTTACCGATGTTGACCACGCTGTTCTGTTTAATTCATTAAGAACTATATTTCCATCTGAAGATAGTTCAAGCCTTAAAGAAGCAGGGTCCAGCAAAGGGTTCTCTCTATTAGCCTCCCAGACGTAGATCTTATCAGCAAAATTTTTGTACCAAATACCCAGATATGTTGGCAAGGGAGCAGGCTTTAAAGAATCTCGTGTGAAGAAACCCAGTTCATAGAAACCATTTTGAGACACCAAAGTCTGGGTAGAGGCAAGAACCTGCCCAAGTGAAAGCCTGTCACTTCCAACTGAGAAACCAATTTTTGCATAGGAGAAGCAAATCAGAAACAGCAGCAGAATACATGGTCTTGCAGTGGTTTCCATCATCCCATCAACAGCCGTCGTATTGAAAGCTATAGTATTTAAGCTGAGAACCAGCCAAAGATCGTCGCTTTCTGACAGGCAGCCATAAGAATGGTCATTATAAGGCGGCAGCCATGAGAATGGTCTTTATAAGGCCCCTACAAGTTGGCTCTCCGTGTCTCCTTTTTTTCTGGCTACTTTCCATCTTCACCCACTCCAGCCTTTGGTTGGACTGAGGATATGAATATTTGACATTTGTGGCTCGTCAGCGATTCAAAGTTGGAGAGCAACTTTTCAAAGTCGAATTCAATTTAAAATTCTACACGTCAATTTATAAATAACTCCACGTTGTTACTGTTTGAGTTCCATTCCACATATGGCCTTTCTCAACCTGTAAAGAGTCTGGATTCGGACCTTATGTTTTCGTTTGTCTGAATCCAATTTGAATCAAAAATGAAAGACTGATAAGGTGTTTTTGGAGTGTTACGGTCTACAGCTGAAGAAACAAATAGTTTGGAATTATTACTTTTCAATAGTTAAGGGAAGACGGAACATCGCAAGAGACATTTTGGTGTGGAGGATGGATGACCAATTCGGAGCTGGAATTGGATGGACCTTGGATTCACATGTTAAGATTCTCCTTAAAGGACTCCTGGTAGACGACAAGTGCATGAGGTAGCAAGTAGCATTAATTTGGAATAAAGTTGTAATGGAGTCCACTGCATAAAGATGCTTCTATATCTAATGGGAGATTAAAAAAAATATTATTCTCCGTACTTCTTTTTTTTAAGAGCATTTATTCTTCGTACTTCTAGCAAACTAATATATTCCTGATGAATAAGGATTGGGAACAGGTGATGGTGGGCCTCTAGTTAATTTCTAAAAAGTTAGACAGACTAGGACATTTTTAATGAAACCTTAACAAAAGTTTAAATATTAGAAGTCAAGTTAAATTTTAGTGTAAATATTAAATTTTAAAATATTTTTTGTAATTCGTGTTGGGTATTAGGATGATAACCAGTGAAAGGAGGTTTTATTAAATTTATAAATATACAAATAAAAGCAGCTTCACATTTGATGTTGCTTCACCATCATAACAGAAGTAAAAGAAGAACAAGAATCCTTATCATCATTAAACCGAAATTCAAACTAATGCTTATAAATGAATAATTAGCTTGACCAACATTTGAAGAAGTTGCAAAAGGATTAGAATAGTTGAAAACATTATGGGAATGGGATGGAGATGTTCCATAACCTTCCAATCATAAAAATTGATTTATGTTTCATATACATTCTTCTTTAGTATAGGGACAATCTTGCTTCTTGCCGTATTGCAATAACTTTTTGATGCTCAATATTTGAACAAGTCAAAGTAGTATATTTCAACTTGTTACCTTAAACTCCAGGAAATTTCTCTTGCCTTTTTTATTAATGGGGGTGAAACTAATAACTCTTTTGACTTATGGAAAGCTTATTTCCTATCGTCATTGAATTTAAAAATAAAATCTTCTTAGAGTAATTTGCATAATGAGATGCTATTTTTGAAAATTCTCCGATGAAAACTTCCATGCCTAACAAAGGAGCAAACTTTTTGCATTTTAATGGGGTAAGGTAAATATTGAATAACATCTACTTTGGCTTTATCTACTTCAAACCTCCTTGGAAGAAACAATTAATATGCCCCAAGACTATACCTTGTTCTATTATAAAATGTAATTTTTCAAAATTACGAACTAGGTTATTTTCCACACATCTATTAATGGTAAGGTCTATTCTTTTATGGATTTGTGACAATTTGATAAAATTGAACACTTTAAAAGGTCCTTTAATATTTGATGCATGAAAGTGGTAGGAATAATTAGTTATAGATTTACTACTTAAAGGAATAAGAGAATTTGGTAAAGAAGCTTGTTAACTAAATTTTATTTCATGTTTTAAGTGCTTTTATTAAAAATGTTGGATTAGATTAGTTCAAGAGGTTATGAAAAGTTAATAGAAGTATCTACATTTCATATGAAATTAGATCCAAACATGAGAATTTAGTAAAATAAATATGTTAGTTCATTTTACTGTCACTATTGAATAGTGATACTGTTTGGTCTTCTAATTCTAAATTTTGGTAGAAATATTTTATCAAGACGCTTCAAGAGATTTAGAGAATTTATAATAACTAGCTATAGTTCGTAAGAAAACATTTTGAGCTGATATCGACTAACTGAACCTTCAATTGATCAACTAGATGAACCCCTAATTAATAGAAATATTAATTGAGCTTAACTAATTATACTACTCCACATATTGCTTTTAAAATATTTATATTGACTTAGTTTAATAGTTTTCAAAAATTCAAACCGTAATGATGAGAAAGAGAGACAGGTAAAATGATAAGAGGAGTGATTTCTAGGTTTTAAGAGTCAGAAACACATCTCAAACATATTATAATAACTCTAAAAAGGGGTTCAAGTGTAGTAAGATCAATATCTTCACAAAGAAGGAGATCTAGGTACATTTTGTATACATAACATTTATTATGTATCAAATAGGGTATCTAGAATATCATTTGTTGATTTTAATAATTATTTATAATTGTCTATATGATTAATAACTGCTTGTCTACCTTAATTAATTGAAATTAGATTAAAATTACAAAAATCTCATATAAGCGTAAATTTATGGATTTATTAAATTGATAGGTTTGAGGATTTATTTATGCATAATTAAGTATGAAAAATTTTGAAAGTGGGTATGCATTTATGGTTAAAATTTTATGGTGTGTAAACTACGAATAATGGAAGCAATATTACTATATGTTAGAATGTGTATGAATTTTTCATTATTATGTTGATGTCATACGTATGTAATTGTGATGTAATTAAAATTATATATGTATATTAAGATTGTGATGCATGTGTTTAATATGAGATTGTGATTAATGTGTGTCATGATGGTGCAATATGAAGCCTACAATAGACATATGTGTTTGTGAGATGGTTGTATAGTGAATGATAATTTGATAGAGCCCATTTAATACAAGATTAAGTTATGTACCATTCCAATATCCACGATGTAGTATTAGATGCCAGAATCAGGTGTATATAAGTCTATTGGTTGAAGTATACTCTTTAGGATCGAATTTGAATGTGTCTAAGCTCTAAATTAGAGCATGTACGACTTTATTGGTCAAGACTAATTAACTAACGTCTACCAAGAAACTTGTGTCTATGTTTTGGCACCAATTTTTATGGAAAAAATGATGTTAGATATTATTTAAGATAGTTATGTAGCATTTATTTTTATAATTATTGGTAGGTTCTTTGTTGGACCCCACCCCCCACCCCCTCTCGGGTGTTTGCGGGTTATACCACGGCGGGTGTTTACGGGTTATACCGCGGCATCCAACTTTTCAAAGGTACTGTCCTCTTTGGTCATGGGTGAGGCCACGACTCGAACCCAT
>JAOSBK010000005.1:13181591-13192653 GCA_027568895.1 Erythroxylum shatona | reverse complement strand
GGAGTGCACTGGTTCCCGGACCCTGTTGCTGGCATATCCACTCTACTCCTTGCGGATCAAGTGGGAGTTTCGCTCCCCCGAGAGATTCGAGTATAGTTTCCTTTAGTTCGGCTTCGGCCCGTTTTTCTACCAAAAAAAAAAATATGAGGAGCCAAATGAATTGAGGTTGAAAGTTGGATGAATTCCAATTGGAAGCTGAATTGTTACGAATGATGTTGTAATAGAGGAAGTGAAGTTGAGATAAAATTTCAAGTAAAGTATACGATTTTTGAATATCGGAGTTGAGAGATATGAGCATTACAAGTTGTAATGTTGCTTCGTCTTAGTTACTATTCATCTAAGATGAAGTTACTGTTCATCGTCGAAGTTATTGTTCATCTAGACGAAATTCTAAGATGAAGTTGCTGTTCATCTAAGACGAAGTTACTATTCATTGTCTTAGTTTGTATTGTCATCTTCTGTCCTATTTCCGATCTTCTTAGAGGCAGAATCTCACTTTGTGGTCTTATAAAAGTTGTATATCTAGAAGTTTGCTTTCTAATGGTCTAAGAACGAACTCAATCTGACATCTGTAGAAAAAGTTATGGCAATTGCGTCAAGAGAGGTACAAAATGATTAAGGACATAAACACGTTGGATTCTTTTGGCCATAACTTTGTCATCCGACCTCCGAATAAGGTGATTCTTAAAGCAATAGACTCCTATTGAATTTTTCTACCTTCCCACAAAAATTGATAACCATTGGTGTTGAATTGAAAAGGAGTGATGGAAATAAAATGAGGGACCGGTTGGAAGAGCATAACCGGGTTATGAACATACTTTGAGTTCTTAGGCATATCTTGAGTTATAAAGCTCTGAATAAGGTAGTCCTTGTTTATTGTATTGAAGAATTCAATTATAATTTTTATGATTCTATTGTGTGGGCTCGCCTTTGTGGCTCGAGATGTTATGAGAATGAGAGTGAACTGATGATGGCTAATGAGGGCTAAATGAAATAACTCTACAGGTTAATACGCTCACGTTTTATAAATGGTTTCCAGATGTTGGGTTCCGAAAATGGATCCAACATGTGGGGTATCAGAGAAAGGAAAAAAAATCGATGATGGTTAAGGAGATTTCATTGGAGTACGCTCACGTTATATGGTTCCGATTAAGGGTTGGGTTCCGGAAACGATGCTTAACATACGGGGTATGTACTCGGATATCACTCAGGATGTCGGGTATATATCCTGCAAAAATGAGGTAATATAAGTATGCTATGTGGGCTTCGGAAAGATCACACTGCATCATCGCCGGATAGACATCGTGGGGAGATCTTAGATGATGTGGCGACAACTAAGAGTTAGAGTTGCAGTGAGACTAAACATCTAAAGATAGTAGATATCTTCGAGGATAAGGATGCTAGTTTCCTATTTGAATATAAACTCTATCTTTCTGTAGATTCTATCTTATTAGTTAGAGTCCTATTTAGATGAAGTGTTGTCTAATTAACCCACGTGATGTAATCTGATAGGGATAGTTGTGATCTTAGCACGATCTTAGGTAGTTCAATTTAAGTGGAATTCTGAATATAACTTGGCTTCCAAGTTAATGTGCCTATATATAGCTCATTCGAGCTTTGCTCTTCTCATTTAGTCAAAGAGAACATTCCTTGTATTCTTTTGAGGGAAAGTATATAAAGGTTGGTTTTACCATATCTCTCTTATTTTCTTGTTTCTTTTTTTTCTTATTGCTTTCGTAGCATTGTTTCTTCGAGTGTATGAGGTAAACACTTCGAAGTTCGTTGAAGGCTGAAGTCTTACTTAAGTGGACCTAAGTGAGATGCTCGTGCAAAGGGTATTGGCGATCAACTTCAGTGAAAGTTTGAGTCTCAAGGTGACCTTTGTATCAACTGATATCAGAGATAAATTTCGAGATGGTAGTAGGCAACTTGACAGAACAAGTGTCTAGGGTGGAGGCACTTATTGGGCCAATTTCTCAATGGGAGGAAGATGCCACATCTCACAATACTCGATTCGAGATGTCACAAGCGCAAATCCAACAATTGCAACAACAAATGGTGGATGTGTTGAAGGCATAAGAGGAGACCCAATTCGAGATCACTGTGCTGAGGAGTGATGTTGCAACGTTAGATGTTGATCGCGTTGAAAGCTCTACATCACAACTTTCATCTGTGAAGGTACTGAACCTAGGGTGTTCGAAGGCATGCGGGACGCTAAGGTGTTGAAGAACTTCTTGAGATTTTAATAAGGAAATAAATCTCTTATTTATTTTTTAAAGGGTGGAAACATAGACCTCTCATGCAATTTAAGACATTTTAAAAAATTCCTTAATCTTTAAATTCTCAGAAAACTCTTTTTAGTTTTAGTTTTTCATAAAAATCCCTTCTCTTATATGTTTGTTAAAAAATAACGTTGAGACACATATAATATGAACATCAGATGTGAATTATTTACATAACGATTCAATCCAACTCATAAACTCGAATTAAACTAATTAAATCTGATTAAACTAATCAATTATTATAATTATCTTAAATTATTAATTTAAATCAAATTTAATTAACTCGAGATGAGTTTAAGAGCTGAATTAGGTTACTATATTAGTGATATTTGATTAGTTTATGTTTGATGTTCATACTGTGTAATTTTGTCATTATTTTTAATAAAAGTATAAGAATAGGAATTTTTTATAAAAATAAAAACTAAAATGATTTTTTTAAGATTTTAAAGATCGTGAATTTTTCTAAGTTTTTTAAATTACAGGAGATGTCTATGTCTTTTACCATTCTTAAAAGAGTGATTTTGTTTTGAGAAAAATTTATAGTCATACAAACCTTCTTAAAAAAGAGAGCAAAGATAGCTAAATTTGGAAATTCTAGTAACAGTCATTAAATCAACCATCAAAAGGAGATTTATTCTTGATTAGCTTTAATTTTGTTAGTAAATTTCTAACACCTTAATTTTCATTATATGATGAGATGATAATAGATCAAATTGGGTCCTAGTCTACTTTGAAGCTCAATCTTTACCCAAAATTCAATCAATCTTTGGAGGATTTTAAGCTAAATTCAAGCAAGTTTTGTTCATCCAATTGATCCACGTGATGTAATTTGATAGAGATAGATGTGATCTTAGCACGATCTTAAGCAGTTCAGTTTAAGTGAGATTCTGAATGTAACTTGGTTTTCAAGTTAGAGTGCCTATATATATAGGTCATTCGAGTTTTGCTCTTCTCATTTAGTCAGAGAGAGTATTCCTTGTATTCTTTTGAAGGAAAGTTATATAAAGGTTGTTTTTACCATATCTTTCTTGTTTCCTTGTTGCCTTTATTTTCTTATTGCTTCCGTGGCATTGTTTCTTCGAGTGTGCAAAGAAAACACTTCGAGAGTCGTTGAAGGCTGAAGTCTTGCTTAAGCGGACTTAAGTGAGACTGCTGTGCAAAAGGTGTTAACAATCAATTTCAGTGAAAGTTCGAGTCCTAAGGTGACCTTTGTATCATTTAGCACGACGATCCTGTGATAAGCAAGCAAAGATCGACCATCACTGTGAGCTACCAAACCTTAAATGCCCACAATTGGACACCACTCAATGTGTCTAGCGGGCCTTAGGTCAAATAAATAGGGCCGAAGCTTAGGGTTGTCAGGCTTTGGGCTCGGACCAATGAGCTAAGGCATGGTTAGCAAGCCCGAGGTCTGACAAACACAAATAACAAAACGATTAGGGATAGCAATCGAGCCTAGACTGACTTATGATTTCTCGAACCCAGGCTTAGTCTATGGCCCGATCACTAATTGGCTCGAGGCCAGCTTAATTGCGCCATAGAGAGACCCGAGCCTGGGCTTTTTAAAAAAAAAATTAAAAATGACATCATTTTGTCGCTCAGACCCATGATTCGGTCAACTAAGACCTAGCCGCCAATTGCCATGTCTAAAATCGTCATTGTTTTGTCATAATTAAAACAAAATTACATGATAAGAAAAGCGGCCTCGTTTTGCTTCGGAGGCAAAACAACCTGGTTTTGTTTTAACAATAACAATCTCAGCTTAAAAGAACAATTTATTAAACGACGTCGTTTAACAGGTGTAACTTTAAGCAAAACGACTTCATTTTGTTTTAAATAACTTTCAGAATCTCTTCAGCCTCCCATTCTTCTGCTCATCTTCCTCTCATCGTCTGTTTTTCATTTCTTCTTCTTCTGTTCGAGTTCGACTGCTGTTCTTCACTCTCCGCGCGTATGTTCTCTGTCTCTCTCGTCAGTGTACGCTCTCCCAGCTCCCTCGTCGACCGTCGCAAGTCCACCGCGCCACCTGCGTGAAGTCACCGACGTCACTAACCAACCATCGTGTTAATAAGATAGTCTCTCTTCTCAAATTTCGTTTATTATTAATATTTGATTGTTTGGAGAATGTTGTAGTTTGGTGATTTGGCTAATTTGTGATTGTGATTTTTACTAATAGGAATATGGCATAATGCATGTATACTTTGATGAAATGCCCCTGCCGACACCGAAAATTGAAATCGTCAGTCAAATAAATAATTTTATCCAATATTTTCCTTAATGATTTCGTTTTATATTGTTTCAATTAATTTTTCTTTTGCATTTCATTACTGTGTTGCCTATTTTCTGATATTTTCTTCATTTCCGTAAATCATAAACTATAATCACAAAAAGAAAAACCTGATGGTCTTGACTGTTAAAGCATAGGGCTACATGTTGAAAAGGTAAGCAGTGTCCTATTTATTAGCTCATTATCCCCATAGATATTCAAACATAGATATCCCAGAAATTGCATATGTTATTGATAACAATCACATGACAGTAGTGTGGAAAACTATACATGGTAATACTATAACTACCAAAAGATCTTTCAAATGAGCTGTCGACAGTATATGACCTATTTCTGGTCTCTGTCAATAAAGCTATTGTAAAAGTAAAAATTGATAAATAAGTCATGATGTCAGAGCAAGTGAACATGATTCTACTTTTCCATGTAATTAATTTACCAAATTCTTTTGTTTTCCACTTGCTCTTTGTTCACATCTTTGATTAATTGTGCACCTCACTCGAAATCTACACATTTTATGTTGATATGAACAAGTTAACATGTATATTCTACACTTAACATTTTGAAATTCAAAGACTGATTCTTTTTGGTTTTAGACAAATGGTGATTTTTATTAATAAGCCATTACAACCTCGTAAAAGCGAGGCATTCTCGCTTTTCATCCATCGGGCGGTGATTATTTAACTTTCGATAAAACGTGGAGTGCGCAAGGTTGAAGCAGAGTTTTTAATGGTAATCTCAAATCAATGGGGTCTGTTAATCTTCCTGTTTTAGATTGTGAATTCAATACCAAGTTCACTAACACTACTTCAGTTTACGAGTTCATGTTTTCAAAACTTGAATTGAGCCTTGTGTTTCTGCTTCATGTATGAGTAGAACATGACATTTCTGGCACCCTTCTGATACTATGACATAAAGTTCTTTATTAGCTTTCTCTTTTTATCACTTGGGCAATGAAGTAAAGCTGGTGTTGGAAATCTTGTGTTTTATGTAAAAATCAAGTGTTTGGTGTTCTTAGTTGTTATCATAGTTAGAATAACCTTGGTTAAGGTAACTATGAGTTATGAAAATGGTTATTTGGCCTCAGGTAGCAATGATCATAAAAGGAGTGTTTAGGAGGTATAAGAGATGGAACCCTGTGCATCCAACTTTTGGAGCCTTTTGGGGCATGGGATTAGGCATTGGTTGTGGTGTTGGATGGGGCCCTGGATTTGGCCCTGAGGTCGTTGGTTATGTTGGTGCTGGTTGCGGTGTTGGATTCAGTGTGGGTATAACTCTGTTGGGTTTTGGTATTGGTCTGCCTGCCAATTACATCTTTAAAGTTCCTCAGAATGGTATTTTTTTTTCTTACTCCCGCTCTCAATTTTGTCATTACTGTTACCGCTTACTTTCAACAATTCAATTAGAATTTTGTATCCTGGCTAAACTCAGAATCATTCGTTTACTAGGCTTCCAATTGGTTTTACAATTGAGGCTCCGATGAGTATATTATTATAATTCGAGTAGTGTAATGAGAAGTGTTTCTTTATACTCCTAGCAACGACTATTGCCCAAAATGTGAAACCATTTACACTGCTTTTTTTATATGATTAGAAGTGCCATATGTTATGGATACATATTTGAAAAATGATTAGATCATGCTATTGTTTTCCCAAAGAAGCTATATCTAAACTTGATGAGTATATTATATTTTGCAGCTATCATTGCAACAAAAAGTGGTGCACTGATGTTGGCCCAATCTAATGGTTTTCTTTCTGCAAAAAACATTGCATGGAGTGGTTGGAACAATATTGCAACTTACCTCTCCATGTTAGAAGGAGAAACCGGTAGAAGAATCTCAAGCTTAAATCAGAATGTTTTCTTGGACAAAACAGTCAACTTAGCGGACATGACCAACAAGCTGTCATTCAATCCCAGCTCATTGTCAAAGGTCTTCGAAACATATAGTAGTCGTTTCTTCCCATCTCACAAAGGTAGGCCATTGATGCTACTGGAATTGGACACAGTTCCGCGTTGCTTGTGTCAACTTTTAGGTTTTAGAATACAATATGCCTATGCTGCATTTTAAGTAATTCAATATCTTTACCTTCATCCTATCTTTGATATTGCATGTTTTATGACCTAAGATCGATGAGTTGAGGAAACAAAGGATGCAAGCAGACAGTTCCGCGTTGCTTGCGTCAACTTTTAGGTTTTAGAATACAATATGCCTATTCTGCATTTTAAGTAATTCAATATCTTTACCGTCATCCTATCTTTGATATTGCATGGTTTATGACCTAAGATCGATGAGTTGAGGAAACAAAGGATGCAAGCACTACTTTACAAACTTGGAGTGTCTATAATACTTGTTAAGGAGTTGAAGTTCGATATCAATGAACATGGCAGAAGATTTTTGACTTGAGGAAGCACTGCTGTTTGATTCACCCATGATTCTTTAAGGAGCTCGTTATGAACCTTCTATAGGGCTCCTTTTGGTCATAGGGATAAGTAATATTCAGCATTTTGTTTTAGCTAGTTCATAAGAGGTATTTGGTGTTCCCCTCAAACATGGATCTACATTTCTCTTTTTTCTTACTATTTATGCATAACTTGTCTATTTTCCATCTTATTGGGTTTGTCAATGAAATACAGAATCACTGCGATTATTCTAACAAGTAATTAAATTCAGATTAGGTGAACTGTCCGTTGATTCCTTTCCTAGCATCCAATGGTAAGTTTCACGATCATTCAGTGCAACAAAAATGTATGAAGTCCATGATGATGATTAAGATCCTCAAGGCCTATTGGTCACATGTAGTGTTCAATTCATATCTACTATAATTTGATGCCAGTCCAATCCTGTCAAAATAATTCAGCTCTCAGTTTTCTTTCGTCCATCGTCCACCTGCAAATTTTGACTGACTGCAGGTCTATTGAATGTTCGTGTGATATTGTTGTAGGCTAAAAATGTAGAGTGCTGTGAATTCTCATGACAGTGCACCTGCCCCTTTCCATGAAATTTCTTTGTTGACTGCCTTAAATCGGTCTTAACCTTGTGCTTCACCTCCTTTACCTATATATCTCCCTTATCTTTGTAATAATGGTCAGGTAATTCCAAAGGAATGAGTGCCCATGCAAGACTGCTCTTCAAAGATACGTAAGAACTTCATTAATGGTTGCATGGTATATGCTGTACTATAGTCTTAAATCTTAGTGCTGGTGTTGTATGTATGTCCTCTTGGCATCCTCGAGAAGTGTAGAAATGGGCCTGACACTACGTTGGTTGATGCCGAACTAAAGAAAATTGAAAAGTGGGCCCATTAATATGCATTTTTGAAAATTTTAATTAAAGATGCTATTTATTTCCGAATCAATATATATATATATATATTGATTTAGACCATTTCTCCCTCCTCGGAGAGGCATTTTAATTCCTTAATGAAGACAAGGGGAAAAAGAAGAAGTAAGTATGCCCATTTTTCAACTTGATTCGGTCTGCTAAACGTAAACATGGATAAAAAGCATTTGCAAATTCTCAAGGTAAATGCATTACTATAAGTTTTATTAACAATTCTGTAATTATGATTAGTTCTGACTAATCTGTAATTAAATAGCTTCAACGATCTAGGGATTAAAAAAGTATTTTAAGCATTGATTCTTTTAAGGAAAAAAAAAGGTTACTGGACAATTCGATATCCAACCGGATTTAAAGTTCTTCTTTTAACTGTACAACTCAAATGTTAAAATAAAAAACCATTAACATAAATTAATTTTACAAGATGAAAAACTTTCTATATAAAATGCTGGCTAAGCAGCTTATGTATGCAATTAAATGGGTGGATGCTTATAAACTTAATTTTATTTTTGGTTAAAATATTTTTAAAAAAAACCACAAGATTCATATTTTTAGATTAATATGAATTTAGCCGATGACGTTATTCTATTTTAAATGGGTCAGGCAGGCAAACTTCTTCAGATATTATCACTTTGACATTAAAGATGTACAATAATAAAAGAATGGAAGATATTTTTAAAGATACTGATGTGGGTATCTTTTTTATGGTATTCTCACTACATTTAAATAATACGTATTAGACGTTCAACCTAATTCTAACATGAGATTTATATAAGATCATTTTGATATCATCTTATTTGAGCAAATAGAATTCTTATAAAAAAAACATAATATATATCACAAGGTCTACAGGATCCTTAGCAAAGAGAATTCTTATAAAAAAATATAATATACATCACAACATCTAATCAATCCTGAAAAAATTATAAAGGAATTAATTTGAAGATGTCAAATTTGACATTTATAGGATTAGGCCTTCAGGTTTTACTTAAAGTGCCATATTTTGTCATTTTTATTACAGTAATCGCCAGTGAATTTCAACAATGCTTTTGACATTATTAATTGGGACTTTATCATGTAATTACTTTAATTCTTTGATTTCTTTGTCACGCTCGACTCTTTAAAGGTAGCAAAGGGATGAGACAAGGAGACTTTCTCTCCCCTTCCTCTTGATTTTGTGCATGGAGACTTTCCTTAGGCTTCTCAACCACAAAATTTCACTTAATCCCAAGTTTGACTACTTTACTATGTGTTTAAAGCTTAAATTAACCAATTTATCTTTTGTAGATGACCTACTATTATTCTGCAAGGCTAAAGACAAATCCTTATTCATAATTATCACAACCTTCAAAATGTTAAAAGTTTATCAGGGCTGCAAGTGAACTACAACAATAGCTAATTAATCTTGTCTAAAAGTGGCTAGAATATTAATGTACAAGGATCCCATCCCTCTTGTGGAAAAAATTCAAAAGACTAAGCCATCAGGGTCACAGAGACCTTTCACATACGAGAAGACTAATGTTGATCAAATTAGTGTTAAACTCCTTCCAGAGTTACTAGTTAGCACATATTCTGCTCTTCAATACTACCATTAAGACAATTGAGAAAATTATGAACGCATTCCTACGCAAAAGGAGAAAGACAGGAAGAGTTAAGGCCAAAGTAAGCTCAGATGAAGTTTATAAGTCAATCATTGAAGGACAATTGGAAATCACAAAAATCAGCCTTACCAACAAAATCCTATCAGCCAAAAGACTATAGAGATTATTGGAAGGTAAGGAAACACTATAGTTGAGATGGATTAAGGCCAATATGTACAACATAGTAACTTATAGGATTAGATTTCTACCTACAGAGGCATCTAGTTCATGTCACAATTACTCAAGCTAAAAGACTCACTAGCTAGCTCTAATCTATGCATAATAGGAAATGGGGAAAAGGCTTCCCTATTTTTTGACAACTAAAGCAAAGCTAGATCTTTTTATCAGTCCAACCACAATGCACAATTAAGAGTTGTGTTCCTAATTGACACTAAAATTAAGGCAAAGATATAAGGAAATAACTGGAGTAAGTACCTCTTGGAGCTCTCACATATAATCATTAATTATAATCCCTAAGAGAGGCTTGAAGATAAATATTTACGGCTCAATCACCCATTAAGGAAATTAACAAAAAACTCTTATAAAGAGTTGTTCAAAGCTAGAGGCGAGAGAGTCAAGGGGTCTTATTATATGGAACAAAACCCTGACCCTAAAGGCTTCATTCCTAATATGGCTAGTGATTAAAAAAGGTCTAGCTACAAAGGATAAATTGCACTTTCTAAACATTTAGGACACATGTGTCCTCTATAAAGTAGAAAGGGAAAAAATCACTCCCCTCTTCTTCGACTGCTCCTACACCAAGTGGATTTGGAGAAAATTGTAAGAATGGATCAACATGTATAGCAACACCTATGAGTTTCATGCAATAATTAACAGGCTTACAAAAGACAAGTCCTTACAAAATGGATTTAGGCACATCATTTCCATTGTCATAAGCTTATGCACCTATAAAATTTAGATAGAAAGGAACTCATATTCTTCACCCATAACACTGAGCATACTAATCACCTGATTCGCCTTGCTTGTAGTCTCAATTTAAGGCATTTGCTTGTGTGTTAAATTGCACAAAGATGAAAATAAAAATATTAGGAATTAGATACTAGTTTTTTTTAATTAAGAAATGAACAATTTATATAAAATATTAGTGAAAACATATATGACATGCTATATAATTATGGTATAAATTTTGTGTTCCCATATTAAAATTGCATAAAAACAATGTACCAAGTTAAGCTTAAATGGACATATCATCCTTTAGCGTTTTGCAAAAAGTTTAGATTAGTTCTTATTATCATCTTTGATACTAATCTGTATCATAGTGTTTTATAATAAAAAATGCAATTTCGTTAGATTTTTGTTAGTTTTTCATCACAGAACTGTTAATCTGTTAGACATGGTATACTAGCTAGGTAAATTAGGCTATGTTGATGTTAACATTGTTAGTAGTGTGCCCTACGCCAATGGATATTTGTGATTCATGCATTAACATTATGACTTGTTAATAATATATTATGAGGTATTCCTTTCATATATGCATGTATTTCGTTTATGTAATGTG
>JAOSBK010000005.1:13160140-13172797 GCA_027568895.1 Erythroxylum shatona | reverse complement strand
CCAACCTTGAAACTTTAAGAAAACTACTCACTCATGGTAGGATAAAAACCACATAAATTATGCTCAGCAAACAACATTAGGAGAAATCAAATAATAAATTAGATAATGAATGAGTTTTTGAATTCCCCCTCTCTATGTTGTTTGCGTCTCCTTCTGCGTGCGCTGCGCCGCCCTTGATGAGCTCCAGGTGATGGTGCGTTACTACCTTGTAAGTCAGCCTCCTTGTCTGCAACGTTTTTGCTCCAGCTCTCCTCTTGATTGGTGTAACGTTTATGCTCCAAGATGTGGTGTCACGTTGATAGCCTTTTGGTGTAATGGAATATGAGAATAACGTTCAAGAGAGGAAGCTTTTTTTGAAGAGTGATGGAGCCCCCCTGGAGATGTGCGTGAATGGTGAGAAAAATCCATAATTAATGAGTGAATGGCCCCCTTTTCTATATTACGTTCAAGAGCTGGAGAGTTATCCCAAAACTAATGAGTTAATGGCCAAGTGAGTGGGGACGTCAATTCCAAGTGAGTGGAGCCCCCTTCTTATGTCTGCGTGAATGGAGTTCCCAATTTGTGTTTTCGTTCAAGAGCCCTTGTGCTTGGTGGGCTCTCTAGCAATTAAAAATGTCCAGCTCCCCTTTGTCTTTTTGCGTGGGTCCTCCTTTAATGTGCGTGAATTAGATGTAGAGTGAGTCCCTCTCTTGTGTCTAAGATGATTGTGGCGTTAATGCTTGGTGGAGCCCAGCGTGAGTTTCTCCCTTAATATGCGTGCCTTCTTTGTTTTCTTTTAAATCCCCACCAGCTCAACACGTCTCTTCTTATGCCCAGCTCACACCACTAGCTGCTCCACGCCTCCAGCTATCTTCTAACGTTCTCCACTGTAGCTAGTCACGCCTCAAGCTCTTGGTGTTATGTAGCTGCCTCCTTGTTTCTTCTTTAATTTGCTCCTGTTGCTCACGCACGCAGCTCCTCTCTTTCAAGGTGATTTTTGTTTTCTTCTTCTTTTGTATTCAATCTCGCCCAATAGCGTGATTTTAGTTGTCTTCCTTGTAGCCTCCTGGAGCTTGCGTGATTTTTTCTTTTGTCCTCAAGCTGCATGCGTTGGTCAACTAAAGTGGAGTGCATGTATTGTCTGCTGTTCACGCCTCCAACTAGCTTCGCCGTAGCTGCAACTAGCCTCCCTCATTTAATTATTGTTGTGGTCTTTTTTCAATTAAAAACAAGTGTATTTCCTACAAATTAAATAGGACCCATCATAATTGCAGATTAAGATAAACTAAATAATTTAGTAGGAAAAATATGTATAAGACCCAATAATTAATCCAGAAATTAAATAAAAATGACACTCATTTTAATGATAGAAATGCCTTCAACAATAAGTAGTATGGGTTTAAGGTGTTTCGTAATAAGCACCCCTAAATTTTCTACTAACTCTATATTAGTTACATTTGCACAACTCCCTCCATCTATGATTATACTATAAACTTAATCCTTAATAAAACATATTGTATGAAAGAGATTATCTTCTTATCCATTCCCACTATCCTCTCATATATGCAAACTCAATGCCCTCTTAGTGACTAGCATCCTTCCCTTTTTGGTCCTGTTAATACTCCCTTCATTACTAGCATCCACTAAACTAGACATATACTTATTTACCTCTTTCTCAATTTTAAAAATGTACTCTCTATCCCTCCCTAACATCATCAACTTCTTATTTGGACATTATAAAGCTACATTCCCTCT
The DNA here is from genome assembly GCA_027568895.1 of Erythroxylum shatona. Classification (NCBI taxonomy): domain Eukaryota; kingdom Viridiplantae; phylum Streptophyta; class Magnoliopsida; order Malpighiales; family Erythroxylaceae; genus Erythroxylum; species Erythroxylum shatona. The sequence goes on along the minus strand of JAOSBK010000005.1, from coordinate 13,171,063 downwards.
TTCTAAGCATATAAAGCACTTGATATCTCAATTTCTCATTATTGAATAGGAATCAACTTTCGCTTCGCTTAATGCTTCTACTTTCTTTTTGGTTATTTCATATTTAAGCCTTAGAGTTTTGTCATCTTTTTTACTCTATAATATTCTTTACGATGAAAAACTTGTACTAAAGACACCAAAGAGTTAGTAGGTTTTTTTAAAATGTCTTTCTACAATTAATGGTAATATGAGCTGCATCCTTCAATTTTATATAACGATCTAGCTCTATAGCATTTGTAATCTTTAGATTTAGTCTACAAATAAAGTAAGTCATTATTTTTTCCTTATTTTCCTCCAAATTCACTCTAACCACAGTAACCTCCATTTTATTGTGGTACTTATCTATACTTTAAAAACCTTAATTAAATTTTTTAGCCTTTGATAGAGATCACTATATTAGGAACTTGGCACAAAATGCTTTATTCTCACCACTTTCATCACCTCCCAAGTTCTAATAGGTGCCTTTTAATTCCTTTTCTTAGTGAGAATTTGTTGTTTACACTAACTCACAACATAATCACTAAACTTTATGGATAATAATTTAACCTTTTTCTTATCCAAAAAGTTACAACAATCTAAAACTAACTCTACACACTTTTTTGTTACTATAAATAGGCATCTTGGTTTATCTTTCCTACAAAAGGTAGTATATTAATCTTAATACTATCCATATTATTATCTACCCTTTCCATATACCCTTTTATCAAAATCAAAATCAAATATACTCCATCTTTGTCTCTCCATTTTACATCTTTTTTACCTTTCCCCCTTTGCCTCCCCTAAGGTTGGACTCTCCTAAGTAGTTAGCAGCATGCTCAACCTCATCACAAGCCTTAAAGTCATCTATTTTATTGAACATATAAAGGTTCCAATCGGTGTTTTAATGATAAAAAGTATAATTATTGCTAATGAGTTTATTGTTTTAATGAAAAGAAATATAAGAACAAAATAAAGTTATAAACTAAAAAACATAGCTTATAAAGTTGATAAAGAGAAGTCAAAGTTTACAACCATCAAAATGAAGATCAAACCAATAACAAAAGAAGATCAAGGATATGAAGGTCATTTTTAGTTTTTAATATTAATTGAAATCTTACTTTGTTAATTTGATGCTAAAAAAGGCTTACCATAAATACACATTTCATTTCAATTTATTATGTGAATTCTTACATTCATCCAAAGGCATTAAAGCTTTTTTTTGAAAGCTACTCGAATATATTAAGATAAAGCTGCATCATTCATTAAAGAATCAATTAAAAACTCAGGCGACATGTCCCAACTAAACCTATTGGGAAAACCAGTAGCTGATTTAGATAACAAATGGGCCACTGTGTTTACATGCCTTGGAATCCAGTTAAAAGTAAAGGATTGAAAAGCTCTAGCTGTTAACTTGCACTCGTCTAGTATTGCTCCGAGCTCATTGATACCATTTCGTGATCCGTAGAATCGCTGCAATAATTGAAGACAATCGGTTTCCACTTCCACAGAAGTAAAGCTAGAATGTTTCAACCAAGATAAAGCTTCTTTGAAAGTAATAGCTTCAGTAATGAGAGGAGGATAATTGGAAGGAGAGAAACCCGAGAAACATTTAAAGAAATGATCACTCGCTCCTCTTATTACTACTCCATATGACACAACCTATTGAGTCGACTGAAGTGCAGCATCAAAATTGCATTTTATAGCTCCGTCAGTTGGACTTGAACAGCGAACAACATGTTGATCAGTTCCTGCTGGTGTACCAAAAGTACTAGCCTGAGTTATAGCATTGTTCCACTCTTCCAGGAACCTGTTAGAAGCTGCCACAATTATACTGGGATCTTGTCTTTTTTGTCGTTAGATGAAAAAATTTCAGGCTTTCCACAAATGCCACAACAGTACACAAGCCCGACTTAACACATCTATCTGGCCAATCAAGAGATCCTGCAAAAAAGTAATAATGTTAGGAGCTATAGTAGAAAGATTTATTAAAGCTCAACATGCTCGAGCTTGGTCACAGTTTAGCAAAGCGTGAGAAATAGTTTCAGCCTCATCACAATATGGATATTGTTCCGCTATGTTCATTCCCCGTCTTTTTAGAACCTTTCACACCGGAATAATCCCTCTACATGTTCTCCACAGAAATTCCTTTGTTTTGAGAGGAATTGGTAACTACCACAATTTCTTCCACGGACCAGCTATCCCTTCAAAACCTGTGGTACTTAACCATTTAAGGGTTACTGTATAACCTGACCGAACTGAGTAGAAACCATCTTTAGTAAAATGCCATAGCAGCTGATCCTGATGGTTTGTCCTTTGCAAAGGAATAGAAAGAATTTTCTCCACATTAATATTACAAAAGAGATCGTGTATAAATTGTAGATCCCAATCCTTCTTATCTGCTAGCATTAAATCATTCAACTGCGAACCTTCAAGACCCTCTACCATGGGTGACTGTACAAAAAAATCTGCATCGTTCAATAACCAAGGATCAGTCCATACAGAGATGGTCTCTCCATTTTCGACTCTCCACGGGGCTCTAAGAGCTAGCAAATCTCTAGCTTGTAACATACCACTCCAAAGAAAACTAGGATTGCATCCGTTTGTTGCTTCCAGGAAAGAGTTCCTGGGAAAGTATTTAACTTTGAGAATTTGTGCGAGGAGGGAAGAAGGGTTTTGGAGTAGAGTCCATCCCTGCTTAGCTAGCATTGCCAAATTGAACCAGTGCAACAGTCGAAAACCAAGACCACCCTCTAGTTTTGACCCACACATTCTATCCCATGTTAACCAGTGTATTCTTCCACCTCTAGCGGTTTTGCTGCCCCACTAGAAGGAATTCATCATCTTTTGAAGTTCATCACAGGTTGTGATTGGTATCTGAAACACATTCATACAATAATTGGGCAAAGCTTGGGCAACTGTTTTGAGAAGAATTTCCTTCCCCGCTCTAGAGAGTAATCGGTTTCTCCAACCACAAAGCCTCCCTTTCAGTCTCTCCTTAAGGAAACAGAAGATCTATTTCTTATTTCTGCCTATAAGAGAGGGTAAGCCCAGATATCTTCCATGATCAAGAGGATTAGACACTCCAAGAATCACTTTCATATCCCTAGCCAACCCTGAGTCAACGTTAGAGGAGAAAAAGATGCCATATTTTTTATAGTTAACAGCCTACCCGGAGGCATTTTCATAATCTTCCAGTATTTTTGTAATAGATAGACAATCAGATATAGTTGCCTGAAAGAAGAAAAGGCTATCATTTGTAAATAGTAAATGAGAAACCAACGGGGCTCTTCTGACAACCCTCAGCCTATATAAATGGCCCTCTGCTTCTGCCTTTCGTAGTAAAAACGTAAGGCCTTCCGCACAAAGAATAAACAGATATAGGGAGAGGGGATCTCCTTGACGAAGTCCCCTTTTCAGGACTATTGGCCCCACTTCCCTTCCATTGAATGGAACACTGTAGTGCACTAACGTGACACACATCATGATTAGCTCAATCCACTTTCTATCAAAGCCCATTTTCTCCATAATGAATGCCAAATATTTCCAATCAAGGCGATCATAAGCTTTGCTTATATCCAGTTTTAAAGCCACAACCCCAGATTTCCCACCCAATTTCTGCTTCATATAGTGAATAAGTTCAAAGGCCACAATGACATTATCATGAATTGATCTCCCAGGAACAAAGGCAGATTGTGCATCAGAGACAATGTGAGGTAGAATAGTTTTTAATTTATTAACCAGAACTTTTTCCATAATTTTGTAAAGCACATTACATAGAGCAATTGGCCTAAAATACTTAACATGAATTGGTTTATCATGCTTAGCAATGAGGACAACAAAAGTATGAGAGAGGGAAGTAGGGAACTGACTAATACGTAGCTAACTTTGACAGCTTCGCACCACATCTTTACCAATGATATGCTAGAACTTTTGGTAAAATGTTGCACTAAGCCCATCTGGGCCTGACTATTTGTCAGGATGCATTTGGTCAATAGCTCCTTTGAATTCAGCTTCCGCAAAAGGGGCCATAAGGATTTGATTGTCTTCTTCCCCAACGGTCTCCCTCATTGTAGAAAAAACTTCAACATCTGGCACTGCACTATCTGAGTATAAAGTGGAGAAATATGCCTGGACTATTTCTGCCTTGCCAGTCTCATCGATATCTAGTGGCCATCTAGAGATTGCAAAAGTGGAATCTTATTGTTCCTCTTTTGACTAGATGCCTGTACATGGAAGTATTTTGTATTCCTATATATCTCCGTATTGGAGCCAGAAAGATTTTCCTCTCTGCCGCCTATATGCTTCTTCCTGTGCCAACACATTGTTTAACTGCTCTTTAATGGTGGTAACATGCCCTCCCAAATCAACTGCTCGTTGCTTGTTTTAGTCTACCATACAAGTCATTTTATTGGCGTGTAAACTGGATGGAAACTGTCTTACTCCATGCTTCCATCTCTACAGTATAATTGCTGATTTTATCCATGATGGAGACTGAAGTATTCTCTGCCCAACTATGCTTGACCACTTTAGCTAAACCGTTTTCCAATAACCACCAATTCTCGAAACGAAACCTCCGAGGCTTTCTTAAAAGATCTGCATCGAATACTTTCAGCAGCAATAGATTATGATCCGACACACTAGTATGAACATTTAGCAGATTATGGTTAGGGAACTGGCTCATCCATGTGTTGTTCATAAAAACCCCATCGAGCTTCTCAAACATAGCAGAATCTGTTCCCCTGGTCTTCTCCCATGTGAATAGCTCATCACTTAAAGGTATCTCTATCAAGTTAGAAGCTTCCATACAATTCCTAAACCCTTCCAACAAGTTAGTTGGATGCACCCTCCTGCTCAATTTTTCCGTAACAGAGAGCATATCATTAAAATCACCAATAATTATCCAAGGCAACTTATTTCTACACGACAATGCTTGGATCAAGTTCCACGAGGCGCGTCTTTTGCATCTCCCCAGATAACCATAGAAACATGTGAGCCTCCAATCTCCTCTTCCCATCGTCTTGATGGACATATTAATGTGATTGTAGGAATAGCTACCAATTTCTACCAAATCGGGCTCTCTCCACCAACAAGCTAGTCCTCCACCTCTCCCAACCCTATCGACCGTAAAACAACCCCTATATCCCATTTCGTTCTTGAGGTCCTCAATTCACTGAGCATGTACCAGTGTCTCCATTAAGAAGAACACATATGGCCTAAATTTTTGAACTAGCTTCTTAAGAGCTAACACTATCCGGGGCTGGCCAAGTCCCTGATAGTTCCAACTAAGGCAACTCATAGTTCTGCCGTTTGCACGATTGGCTCCATCGATGAACTGTGGGTTTTAACAACTGTCAACCTCATATCTCCTTCACTTCTTTAACGCTTCTTATCTTTGGCCACCATGAGCTCAGCAGTCTCCCTGTTATCCCTTTGCCCTGTAGCTAATTGAGCTTTTGAGCGGGTCCCTTCTGTTTGAGGAACTAAATGGTCACAAGACTAAGATTTTATCCACTGATTTGATATCTCTTGGATTGGCTGTCGGATTTCTCCCTTCAACCAAAGTCCCCAACCCTTCTCGACTAAACCATCAGGTGTTTGAAACAGAACTTCATATGAATTATCCGAGTGCCCTATCTTTCCACAGATAAAACAGAAGGTTGGTAGCCTCTCATAACAAAAGTTCACTACAACTTTATCACCATTCTGTCTCTTCAAAGTGTTTTGTCTCAGCAAAGGGAGGTTTACATCCATCGTAACTCGAAATTGTAATTTTTTTTCCTTTGCTCTGTTCTAGCCTCACCATCAAATTTCAAGAACTTACCTAATTCCCCCAGTTAGGTTGCCATCTGCTCACTCAACAAAGCAGTAGGAACATCATATGCCTGGACCCACATTTCTAAAGATGACAGATCAACATCCGGTAGATTTTCGTTCTCTGGGAGTGTATTCAGCAAAAGCCCATGGTTATTAAAAGCCCATGGACTTCCTGAGAGAACCCTGTTTCGGTCTACAATATGGTAGAATTGGATCAGTATCCTCTTATCCCCCACCTCTTTAAACGAAACCCCTTTACCTGGTCTCCAAATCTGAGCAAGTGTTTTCTGCATCACAAGCATGCTGTAATTCCTTTCCATATGTAACTTCGCGACAAGGCTGGTATCTAGTGGCTTCATGCCTTCTGCGTTGCCATCTTCATCTTCAAGCACTGTCTCCTCATCTTCTCGCGCATTATGAAGCATCAAATGTTCCATGTCCCTCTCCATGCCAACCCCAATTAATCTGATACCTAGTGGCTTGAGTGTAAACCGACCTTCAGCTTCAGTGCCCTAACTACAAACAAAAGACTTTAACCAAGCAAATCGATGACTCTATATAGGGTGCATGACTGAACTGAGAAGTGAGATCAACCCACCACAATATAATAGGTACAGCTACTGCGACTGTTCTCAGCTAAAGATCAAGCCTTGGAAACGCACTCTACAGGGAGAAGAAGAAAGATCGCCCATCGCTCAATAAGCTTGTAGATTCCATTCTTAAAGCTTTTGATTTTAATAGAAAAACATTTTGATATTTTAAAAAATCTTTAGGGAAACATTTTAGGAAGTATCTAAATCATAATAAGCTTAAATAAATTATTTTGAGCATTTGAAAATTTTAAAGTCACATTTTTTGTGCGATTAGTCGACTTATATAGGTTAGTAGTAAACCAACATACATTAAAGCTATTAAATTTGATGTACCATTAGTTTTTGTAATAATGGTTGATGTATTAGATGAACAATATGCCATATCAGTTGACCAACATACCTACTAGTTGATCAAATGTTTTAACAACTAGTGAATTTGGTACCTTTAATGCAAACTAGTCAACTAGTATGCTATATTAGTTTCCTAGTGATTTTTATATAGTCATTATAATGGCTAGTTCCTAGCTCCAACGGCTAGGAGGTCCCAAAACACTATATATAGGTGTTTTCTTATTGGTTTTGTGCACCATTTTTGGGAATTGTATTTGGAAGTTCAAAGTGGAATCAAGGTTGTAATTTAATTAGTCAAAAGATTGCAAGAAGGGTTCCTCTTTACCGAGAAAGATTCTACAAAAGTTATCCTTCACCTTGAAAGAAGAGTTATAGCAAAATTCTAAGAAGATTCTTAGAAGTAGACGCAAATAAGTGTAATTTTCTGGACCACTATAAATCAATATGCATTTTCTCTTCCATATCGTCTTTAAATTATTATTCAATTGTTTGATTGTCTATGTTAAGCAATCCATTTATTCATTATTTTTAAATTAAGTTCATTGGTTAAAAAAATTATTGAAGTTTATAAACACCCAATTAACCTCTTTTGGGTTCCATTAGAGACTAATAAATTGTATCAAAGTAGGTATATTAGGTTAGCATTTCTAATGAAATCCTACATCAAAGATCATAATGGAATTACTTAGATGTAACATCATCATCAATCGACTAAGAGGGACAAAGTATTAGTAGACCACCTTTCTTTAACGAAATTCTTCTTAATGGCCAACGTAAAAACTTATGGAAAATAGTTTCAAATGGTTCTTTTATTCCTACGAAAATTATAGATAACAAAAGGAACATAAATTAAATAAATAATGGAGACTTAATGTAAGAGATTAATTTCCTTGACTAGTAAGGTCATACATATCCTTTTTTATGCATTAGGGGGAAAAAAGAATTCAAAAGGGTCTCTATGTGTGAAAGGCCTATGATATTTGGCATACATTATAAGTTATTTAAGTGGACATAAACCAAGTTAACTAGAGAAAAGTAAGCATGCTAATACATCAATATGAATTGTTTCAATGAAGTATGATGAAAGCATATCTATCATGTATATTAGATTTATTAATATTATTACTGCTCTCAAAGTTCTTAGAAAGAACTATACTAATGTTCAAATGGTAAGAAATTTGTTTAAGTCACTTTTGAAGATGTGGGAAGCTAAAGTGATGGCTATATAAGAAGTCAAGTATCTAACAAAACTACTATTTGAGGAATTTATTGGATCTTTGCTCACGTACAAAATGATGCTTCAACAGATACAAGAAGAAATGTCACTCTAAAAGAAAAAAAATTAACATTCAAAGCCTCAAAGGAAGAATCAAGTAAAGAGAAAGAGACATAAACTAGTCAAAGCAACGAAAAAGATATTGCCTTAATCATTAGAAAATTCAAGAAATTCTTAAAGAAAAAAATTCCCCAAAAGAAATGATTTCAAAGAAGGTAAGAGTGATTTAAAACATAAGCCCTCTTAATATTATTTCAATTGAATGTAGAATACCTAAATAAATAAAGTTACAATGTCCTCTATAATGAGAAGTACACAATAAATTTTAAGAAGGATAAGAAGAAAGCACGTAAAGCATCAAGTTAGGATGAAGCAAGTGAATCAAAAAATAGGCATTCCAAAGAAGAGATAGTTCATATGTGCTTCATCTTTATAGACGATGATGAGGTAAAATCTAACCCTAATTTGTGTGACGACTATAATGATTTGACATATGATGAAGTAGTTGAAAGTTTCAAAATCATGAGTAACAAAAACAAGAAGTTATCTTTAAAACTTATAGAAGTTCAAAAATAGTTGGATGTATGCATGAATGAGAAAAAATAAAAGGTGAATTACATAACATTGAAGCATTAAAAAATATAATTATTGATGACAATCATGACTTAGATGCATTAAGGTAAGAGAATGAAACATTGGAAAAAAAAAGATAGATTCGCTCAAGGACTCATTATCTAAGTTTAGTAAAGGGAGTGAAAAACTAGAAAACAAGTTAGGAGTTTAAAAGAATTCCAATAATAGTAATAGAATATGATATAAACATGGCAGTGAAGGTAATTTTAGAACCACGTTTATCAAGGGAAAATATTTGTATAGTAAATAACCACTTCTTAATGTGACAAATGAGTATGGACCATCCACATCTAAGCATATGCATATATATTCCACATCCACTAGGACTAATCATAAAAGCAAGGATCATATAGTTCAATACTATTAAGGGAAGAATAGGCTTAACTTTTTTAATGACATGCAAACCTGCTTATACCCTTTTAGTCCTCAAATAAGCATACATCAGGCTTTCGTTTATATATATAATCATGGTAGCTCATTTCACTACCCTAGGCAACCATTTAACACCTTTAATATCTAAAGGAAGTTTTCTCATTATACATACACACATAGTAATGGATTTACGAATCATCATGACTTATATAATGTGGTGTCATTTTTTTAGTAAGTTTAGTCATATTGATAAATTTTGTTTTCTTAAACAAAAAATTGAAAAGAAAAATAATGAAAGCATGGGTTAAAAAAAAGGATTCTAACAATCAAGAAATTAAGTTCATTTGGGTTCCTAAAACACATTGATTGGCTTATTTTGTAGGAGAAAATGGTGAGAAGTAGAGATGGTATTCATTGAATTAAATATTGCTTTTAAAGAATTAATACTTTATAACTTAATGAATATAACCTTCTTGCTTCTAAGAAAGTCTAGAATTGTTATAGGATATGGAGAATTTAAATCCTAAAAGTAACTACCAAGAGTTTTTTAAAAGACTAAATTGTTGAACCAAGTGAGAAAGATAAAAGGATGAGATGTTACTAATGGATTGAGAATTTAAGAAGAATCGTTATTTAAATTAATTCATAGGTAATTTTTAACGAAAGGTAACTATTAGTTATTACTTTAGAAATTTGTCACATGTTGATCTTATTTATCAATATGAGTATTATCCTTAATGTTAATTATTTGGGTCATGAATTAGGATTTTAACAATTCTTTATATAGTGTGTACCTTAGTACTTAAATTTAGAGACTAGATGCTAAATGTACTTAAATTTAGAGACTATATGCTAAATGAAGTTATCGAGTTAGAATTTATATTAATTGGGCAATAATTTCTACAACAACAACAACATCCAGTATAAATCTCACTAAGGAATAGGGTCTGAAGAAATCTAATAGTACGCAACCTTACCCCTAGTTAGTGGAGAGAATGTTTCCAAATTAACCTACATGAATGAGGTAAAAAAAGAATAAATAAATAAAACAAAAAAACAAAAACAAAAACAAAAAATAAATACTATAAAATAAAAATAGATAAAAATAAAAAATATGTTTTTATATATAATAAATAATAAATAATAAAGAAATCATATTAATGAAAAATATTAATTAAAAATGATGAATATATAATGGTTTAAATAATAAATAAATAAACAATGATATAAAATAAAATAAAATAAAAATACTAGTGGTAATAGTAGAGATGATGATGATGATGATGATAATAATAAAAAAGGATAAAGGATAAATCTTGTACAATTAGAAGAAAATTAGCTATATTTGAAAGGAATTATGTTCGATAAGATCTCTTAATTGGTTTAACTCATTTTTATTGATATTTACTTAGTTGATACGTGTTTTAATACTTTTTGTTCAAGTTTTGATAATGTTTTCTAGTTTTCTAGAACGCGCCAGTTGACTAATGTCTTTAAGTAGTCAACTAATGTCCCCCTTTTAAGAAATTTTTTCAATCTTGTTAGTTTGTAAAGTGTTTTGTCACTCCTCTAGTTAACCACCCATACACACTGATTGAACAATGTCCTTAACATGTAACACCCACATACCCCCTAGAAGGAGATATGAATGCCACACAAAGCAATACAAACAAATCAAAGCATACGAAAACTTCCAATAAACAATTTAGGCAAACATACATTAAATTACATAGTAATTAACACAAACTCGCAGAAAAATCCAAACCAAAATGAAGTATCGTTGTTACAAACTTACAAACAAATTCACATATACATATCAGATACAAGCCCAAAAGTCAAACCAAATATTTTACATTATTTTCAAAA
>JAOSBK010000005.1:13016653-13066574 GCA_027568895.1 Erythroxylum shatona | reverse complement strand
CAAGGCATTGGAACTCCAAGATAGTTAAAGACTTTTGTAATTAAGTTAGTTCAGGATTTTTGTATTTTAGAATCATATCAAGCATAGACATTCAATTGTATCATGTGTATTTTTTTTTTGTACTTTGTATTTTGTATTTGTATTAAAGCAAAAGGGGTTTTTGAAATGTAAAGATGTTTTCAAAACAAGCTTTGTGTTCTGTGATGGGCCCAAGTAATTACTGAAACTTTAATGTGTTCAATAATATTTGCATCTTGGTGACTGAAATGGTTTTAAATAAATCGGGCCAATTTGATTTTCGATTTTTCGCATACGCTTTAAATGTTTAAGTAAAAAAAATTGAAATGAATTTTGACTGTTAAATGTCTCCGAATGCTGGGCTCCGGGAGCAGGGTCCGGGTCCAGCATTGAATCAGACAAAGATGTCTTCACAAATTATTCTCTTAGCTTTCAATTGGTATTAATTTTTCAATTTTTGATATCTGAGCTGAAAGATATGAGTTGTACAATTTGAGGGTATGATCATGTACTAACCAAAAGTTCAAATATACACAGTCTATGGTATTGTGAGCATAACTTATAGAATACTTAATCAAATTGGATGATCTTAAAGTCAATAGAGACTTAAGACATAGGAGAATAATTTTTTAAAAGAAGTGTTACCAAATTCCTTCACATTCCTGATGAAATTAATTGTGCAAAATGGACCCGAAAGTGTAATTTTAAGCAAATATGAGTTGATCAATCGAATGTGGATATCCGAATGATTTGTGTAACAAAATAAACGATAAGAAACCCAGAATTGTCATGAACATGCATTGTACATAGTTAGTATACATGAATGGTCATTAATGAATACAAAATTGTGCAATATTGTGATACGTGTATGTATTGTATGTATAGAGGATCACATTGAACGATAGCATCTAGACATTGCCGGGACATCAAGGCAATAGCTATTTGGAGCATACTGTGAGTGACGTAAGATGGTCTCACCATATTGTTTAGTACATTATTGAATTGTATTGCGATCTTATTCAATTGTACTGAGTTCTGTTGATTGCGTACTAGATTCTGAACAATATTTGTCCGAAGCGTTTTGATGTATGAGAATGATATTGGAAGTGTTGCTTGAATGTGAATGTGTCTGCCTAAATGATTCTCTAATTCTCAACTGAAAGGTTGAATTCTAGACCTAGTCTGATGACCACTGCTACTGTGACTATTACTATAATTGATATTGTAACTGATAACTATTATATTACATGCAAATGAAAGTGATTGAATTGATGACTGAATTGTGGCATGCACTTCATTCCAATGCATGTAATATAAAGGATTGTGACTGATGTGGCTACTGATACTATTACTGATATGAGCTTTAAGCTCCCGTATATGTGGTTCGAGCCTATGGCTCGTTGTGATCAAAGAGTCACTGACTGACTGATTGACTGAGCCTGATAATTAGGGATAATGTAAAAGCACATAGTCACAACAAATTACAAATGAATGTGAGTCTCATACATGTCGCATCTACATATAATTTGAATTCATTGAATGATTTGCAAAGTTATGTGTGTTGTTATATGATTGAACTATGTATCTGAGAAATGATTTATCTATGATAGTATTTGATACTTGTTAAGTGGAGTTGAGCTGTATGATTACATGCTATAATTAATCTTATTTTATGTCATAAGTGAACCATCGAGGATGGTTACTCTACTGAGTTCACAAAACTCATCAAAATTGCATTGTTGCTTTTCAGGTTCGAGAGTGAGACGACCTAGCTTCTAAGACTCCGTAGAAGCATATTTTGTGTAACTGTTACAGTCAGATTTAGCTTAGAGGTCGGTCAACTGAGATTTTCATGTTTATTGTATATGGTGTGTACTGAGTTGTTTAAGCTCATAGGATAATGTTGTAAACCTGGGATGGTATGTATGAAACAATGTAAATTATAGATTTTGATTAATGTGATAACATTTTGAGTTTAGAAAATGTGTGATTGATGGTTTTATGTATGATGTCATGTTATGTATAGTGAAGGTGAGATAGTTAACATGTCATTTCTAATAGGCATGTACACGTGTATCCGATGGACACACGTGCATATGTCTGTTGGGAATGGGGTGTTATAGTAGTGAAGTCATTGCCAGTAGAAATGTTATTTTTAGTGGAACTGCTATACTTAACAGTTTGTCTTCTAATGTTTCGGGAGATCAAGATCAACAGAGATAAAAAATGCAAGTGGAGTTTGATATAGGGTTAGAGAATACACCAGAAATTGCGCTCTAGACTAATCCAATGATAAAAGATGATGCTGAGACATCCACTCAGTCATCAAAACATTGTATAACTAGAGGTAGAGCTAGAAGAGAAATTAAACCTCCACAAAGATACGCTAAGGCTAATTTGGTTGCTTATGCTTTGAATATGGCAGAAGGTATTAAGTTCAATGAAGAACCTTCAACCTATTCAGAGGCAGTTAGTTAAGACGACTCTAGTGATAGCTATGCAAGAAGAGATGGAATCCCTTCATAAGAATGATACTTGGGATTTATTGGGATTACCTGAAGGTAAGAAAGTTATTCATTGCAAATGGATATTTAAGAGAAAGAAGTTGCACCAAGAGTTAAAGAAGCCAGGTATAAGGCCAGGCTAGTTGCATTAGGAGTTTTATATAACAAGAAGATACTACTTAAGCTTAATGGTAAATTATATCGTTTAGTGATTAGGTCGGCCATACTCTATGGGGTAGAGTACTAGCCCATCAAACAAATGCATAGTCATAAGTGAATGATTGCGAAGATGAAGATGCTATAGTGGATATAAAACCTTATAAGAAGAAATAAGGTCAGGAATGTGATGGTAAGAGACAAATTAAGGGTTGTTAGTATCAATGGAATATTAAGAGAGACAAGGCATAGGTGGTTCAGACATGTTAAGAGGAGACATATTGATGCTCTAGTGAGAAGATACGAGAAGATTGTACTTATAGACTATAAGGCTAAAAGAAGAAGGCCTAAGAAAAACTGAGGAAGGTGATCAAAAATAATATGACTCTGCTAGAACCAACCGAGAACTTGGTCCTTAATAGGAAATTTTAGTGTACTAAGATACGAGCAAAAGATCTCACTTAGAGAGGTCCTTCTTTTTCTGATAGTTATTTAATCTAAACTCTTATTATATAATACTTCCCTTTTAATTATTTAGTTTAATCATTTCCTTACCTAATCTAATCATCCTCCTTCAATGGCTTGGTTTTATTTATTTATTTTTCTTCCTTGTTTATTTATTTACTTATTTTATCTTTTATTTTTATTCGTTACTTTATTTTATATTTATTGTAGTATTTATTCTATTACTTATTTTATAATTATATATGTTTGTATTATTATTATTATTATTATTATTATTATTATTATTATTATTATTATTATTATTATTATTATTATTATTATTATTATTTATTGTAGTTTTTTTTTTTTGGTTTTTCCTACAAACAACTCTTAAAAACTTATTTCTTTTTGTGTTTTTATCTTTTTTTTATATAGATCTATCGAAACTATTGAGATGTTGTTGTTCTATATGCTTTATATTTTAAGGAATAAGTTGAACATAAGTCATCCAACTTGTTTAAGCAATTGAATTTTAAGTGAAATTTTATCAAGATGAAAGAATTATTTAATTATATTGTGCCCAATAAAATTTTGTTCACTTTTCTTTTCTAATAACTAAAATTAGATTAATACGTACACCTTAATCACAAGTGAGTTATTTCAATTAATAGTTGACAACTTTAATATAATTAAATTAGTGAAAATGTACCTACTTATAGTACTTTTGTTATTTCTTTTGCAACCCTGCTTGTGGCCATAAAACTTATTGGCATTTGGATTTCTAGTTGCTATTTTACACATTTCATTCAATTTTTACCATCATAATTTTAGTTGAAAAAAGCATAGTATCATTGATAAAATCTATTTCAAATGTGCTAAAATTTTAATGATTTGAGAAATTGTGGAATGTAAATAATGAAAAGGTCTAAGTATGCTAAATAAATTAATTTCTCTTACCATATAACATGAACTTGCCAAACTTTTTGGCATAATAGGTAAGTAACCTTGAATAAAATCTTATAAACTTCCATCTCATTAAATTCTCCTCTCAAAACTTCTAATTTGACATTATAACATTAATTTTCCATTCTTCTCACTACTCTAAGTGAGAGTAGTGGGATGAGAATTAAGAAAAAAAAGCAAAGCATACTAGTGTAGAGCATCATGGAGAGGAAGAACGTGAAGCTTGCATGGATTGCCAAAATTGTTGCTAAGAGAAGTTGTAATAGAAAAAAGGAGATAACACCATTAAGAAAGTGAAAGAGCTAGCCATGTTGTCCAATTTTAATTTTTTATCATCATCTTCAGTCTTTCTGATATCAAACCATCTGGTTAGCCACCATTTCCATAGATGCGCAAAGCCTTGATGAAGAATCAAAGCGATCCTGTGGCAAGTTCCTTAATGAACCAATTTTAGTTTTGTTAAAATTCGGGATAAAATCAATAAGTTGGACAAGGAAAGAAAGGTGAATGAGTTTAAATGTCTTATGCTTCGAATTCACAACCATGGAAATCATAGTTTAGACTTGTACGAGTAGTGCACTGCTTCTCTTCTGCTTGGAGAAAAACGAAACAAATCACGGAGAGACTAGAGTACTTAAAACAATCCTCTTTAGCTCCACCCAAAGATCTTGTTCATCTGTTTGATTATAAGGTGGAAGCAAATGAAAGTCGTAGGGTTGCCCAAATTCCTCCAAGTGACCGTAATGAGGAAGAGTGAACAAAGAGAACATGGATGCGTGATAGTAGCTGAGTTGGCTAGTAATAAATATGGGTGAAATTGTGAAGACTACTATACTGAGTTGAGAGAGAGCTACGTTATTATGTAATTGAATTAGAGTTAGTTAGTTAGTTTCTTTACTACTTATGTATATAAAGACTTCTTGTACACTTCATAATCAATTAATTAGAATATTTTTCTCTCTCCAACTTTACCTTTCTTTACTATACTTTTCTTATCTCTCGTTTCTCTCTCGATTCTTAAGATGGTATCAGAGATTTGTTGCTCAGATCTTGCTCATCATCCAGTGATTCTTGATTGATTAACTAAATATTGTAGATGATTTGCTTATTTAGTTGATTGCCAACACTTGTGGTTAATTTGTTCATGGTTCATTTACCTATTCTAAGTTGATTATGTCAAAGGAAGTTCATCAATTGTAGATGGAAAGCTCCACTGACCGTGTCCATGGCAACATTGGATCTAGAGCAGCAATTCCTAGTGCTATTGATCCTTTGATCTTATCAAGTGGAGATCATCTTGGTATGTCACTCACTATCGTCCAATTCACTAGCATGGGATTTTTAAGTTGGAGTAGAACTGTAAAGATGGCTCTAAGTGCTAAGATGAAACTAGGTTTTATGGATGGATCATGTGTTAAACTAGATTTTGATGATCCTGATTATCAAAGGTGGATTTCACTTGCTGGATTTTGAGCTCGATGATTCCAGAGCTTTCAGATTCATTTCTATATGCTCAATCTGCTGAGCAACTGTGGAAAGAAATTAATGAAAGGTATGGTCAAAGCAATGGCCCTTTTGGTATATCAACTTGAGCATACATTAAGTTAAACAACTCAAGGAAGCATGTCTATGGCTACTTATTTTAGTAAACTCAAGAGATGCTAGGATGAGTTAAATAGTCTAATCGGTATTCCTATGTGTAAACATGGTCGTAGTTGTGGAGTTACTCAAAATTTTATTAAAATAGACAATAGGTCCAAGCTTATGAAATTTTTAGTGAAGCTTAATGATGAGTATGAAGGAGTAAGGAATAAGGTGTTATCGATGGATCCATTACCTTTAGTTAACTGGGCTTATTATTTGATACAACTAATTGAAAAACAAAAGTACCAGTCAGGTTGCAGATGATGTTATATTTTTAGCCAATAATGAAGGTATTAAAGGTTCTGGTGTAGTTTCAAAAGGATATAACAAGAATGGTAGAAGATTTTGTACTCATTGTAAGTAGGAAGGACATTTATTCAAGAGCTACTTTGAAAGGATTGGATATCCAGATTGGTACAAAGGAAAAAGAGGAAAGAAACTTGGTTAGATGGCTACTCAAGTTAGCACTGTTGGTCCTGGTAGTGAGAATGAACAATATAACCCACTAGATTTGAACAGTGAGGATAGGAATCAAGTGAATCAAGAGATGATTATTTAGATGTATCAGGAAATGATGAAGATACTTAAAGGAAAGGTTATTGTCCCACAAGAGGCATCTGGTGCAAGAATGAACTATGTAGGTATTGTTATTAACCAATCAGCTTTCCTTGTCTACACGATGATAGTATGCATAGTAAATGGATTGTAGATATAGGAGCCTTGGACCATATGACCCCATCTATCCATCTTTTCTCTTGTACCAAATCACTTTCTCAGCCAATACTAATTACTTTACCCGATGGTTCAACCAAAAATGTTACAATGGTTGGATCAATTCTTGTAACTCCCACTTTAACCCTGCATAATGTACTATATGTACTTGAGTTTAGGTATAATCTCCTCTTTGTTGGTAAGTTGCTCAAATTTGAAAAACTCGAACCACATTTTCATTATCTTACTGTACCTTTTAGGACCTTACCACTAGCAAAGTTGTTGCTATTGGCAAAGGCATAAAAGGATTATACTACCTTGTGGCTAATCCTCATGACACTTTTGTAGAACATCCTGTCAAATTTTTCCAAAGTTCATCTGATATGAATAATTCTTTAGTTGATGTTCGGCATTCATGTCTTATCACTAAAAATAATGTAGAACATGTGAGATTGGGGCATTCTTCAGCCTTTAAACTTTCCCATGTAGCTGAATGTAAATAGTTTGATATCAATAAACTCTTTTGTGACAGTTGCAAAATGGTTAAATCTCACAGAATTCCTTTTCAAAGGAGCACACATGCTGCTTCCATTATTTTTTAGCTTATTTATATTGATCTTTGGGGACTATATAGAGCTTGTAATCTTGATGGTTCAAGATATTTCGTAACTATAGTGGATGATTTTTCTTGTGCCACTTTGACCTATCTTTTGCAAAGTAAGCAGCAAGTTAGCAGTACTTTTATTTCTTTTGTGAAATATATACAAAACCATTTCTCCAAAACACCTAAGTATGTGAGGACTGATAATGGTTTTGAGTTTATTAACTCACAATGTGGCTAGTTTATGAGAGATACTAGGATTATTCACTAGAAATCAATGACCTATACCCCATAGAAAAATGACATAGTTGAGAGAAAGCATAGGCATTTGCTTGACACAGCTAGATCTCTCAAAATTTATGCCAATTTATCTAACCACTTTTGGGGGGAATGTCTTTTATCAGCCACCTATCTCATTAACAAAATGATGACACCCATTCTAAGCTGGAAGAATCCTCATGAAATATTATTTCACTCAAAACTTGATTATACTCATTTGAGAACTATAGGTTGTCTTTGCTATGCTACTAAGGTGGGTCTAAAGGGTGACAAAATTGAGCTTAGAACTCATAAATGTGTGCTCATAGGATATCGTCCTGCACAAAAGGGTTATAAGCTCTTTGATCTTGAGAGTCAATACATATTATTGAGCAGAGATGTTACTTTCTGTGAGATTGTGTTTCCTTTCAAACATTCTTCATCTTTTCATGATATGTCTTGTTTTGAGGGTCATACAATTAATATTTCTTCACCTATCCGTACTATATCTCCATTTGAAGGTCCTCCCACAAATTCTGCTGATGATACTTTACCTGTGACTGTATCTAATCCTCCTATTCATTCCCCTACTCATGCTCCTATACATTCTACTTCTTTAACTCCCACAAATGATTCTTCCCGTGCTCACCCACAAATTCTACGAAAATTTCAAAGAAACAAAAAAACAGCCGCATTGGTTACAAGACTTTGTTCTACATGCCTATGCCAACAATGTAACTTCTTTCTCGACTTCACAAGCCTTTTCTATATATCATCCTCTCTTTTCTTCTGAAGATTTCCAACACCTACCTCATGATTATATGGTCTCAATAGCTAATGTGTTTACAACTCATGAACCTGCTAACTTTCTTCTGCTAGTCAAGATAAGCTATGGATGGAGGTCAGAGAGATAGAGCCTAATGCTTTAAAGAGGAATAATACTTGGGAACTAACCACTTTACCTGCAGGACATAAAGCTGCTTCCTCCAAATGGGTTTATAAGATCAAACACAACCAAATGGAACCGTCGAGAGGTACAAGGCTAGGCTAGTCATCAAAGGTTTTGATCAGAAAGAGAATAAGGATTATAAGCATACTTTTTCTCCTGTGACCAAACTTACTACTATTAGAGTTGTAATTGCATTGGCCCCTGCTCAAAATTGGCCTTTACATCAAGTTCATACTAATAATGCTTTCTTGCATGGCCATATTGATGAATAGGAAACATATTTGCATAAGAGGAAATATATCCTGGATATATTAACTAAAGCTAGTCTGACTGGAGCTAAGCCTTGCTGTACTCCTCTTCCTTAACATACCAAGTTGTCACTTAAAGAGGGAGAACCTCTGTAACATCCACAAACTTATAGGAAAGTTGTTGGCAGGTTGTTATATTTGACAATGACTAGGCTATATATTTCTTATGGAGTGCAACATTTGAGTCAATTCTTATTTACTCCTAAGCTTCCTCTTATGCAAGTTGTTACTCAAGTGCTCAAGCATTTGAAAGGTTCCATTTCTGCAGGGTTGTTTTATCCTGTGCATTAACAACTTAAGTTAACTGCATTTTCATATGCAGATTGGGCTTCTTGCTTGATGTCTCGTAGATCGCTTATTGGTTACTATATCTTCTTGGGGCATGCCCAAGTATCTTGGAAGACAAAGAAGTAATCTACCATTTCTAGGTCATCTACTGAAGTCGAATATTAGAGTATGACTACTACAACCAGTGAATTGATTTGGTTGTCCTATTTGCTAAGGGATTTATTCATTCCACTTTAGGTTCTAGTTACTTTATTTTGGGATAATAAGGTTGCTCAACAAATTGCAGTTAATCCATGTTTTCATGAGAGAACAAAACATTTGGATATTGATTGTCACTTCACTTGAGAGAAAATACAAGATGGCTTTCTTCAAATTGCATATATCCCTTCAAAACTACCACTGGCTGACCTTATGACCAAGCCTCTTGTTCACACTTCACACTTGATGTTATCTTCCAAGCTAGGTCTCACTATGTTCCCAACTTGAGGGGGGATGTAAAGATTACTGTATTAAGTTAAGAGAGAGCTGCATCACTATGTAACTGAATTAGAGTTAGTTAATTAATTTCTTTACTGCTTATATATATAAAGACTTCTTGTACACTTCATAATCAATTAATTAGAATATTTTCTCTCTCCAACTTTACCTTTCTTTACTTTGCTTTTCTTATCTCTCATTCCACTCTCGATTCTTAAGAGAAATCCCTAATTTTCATTGCTGTTCAATATTAAGTTATCTTGTAATAATAGATCAAGTAATCCTTTTCATTTTTTATGTTCCTTGTACAAGTCATATTAAAAAATGTGTTGTGTTATTTTACAAATTGTCGAGGATGATTAATTGGATGATTTTGCTTACATTATATGTAAGTTTTAAACCTTAACTTTTGTCACTAACCATAAATTTATGTGCTTTAAGAAAATCTTGTATACAATAGAACGTAGATGAAAAATAGTATTAGTGGTCAAAAAAGCCAAGTTTAGTGGTTCTTAGTTGTGGCTACTAAGGAACTATCACTTCAATCTATAACTAAGAAGTTAACTAGTCACTCTTTATTAAAAAGAGTCAGAGGCAAAGTATTTTTATATTTTATTAGAATTGCACAACTTTAGTTAACTTAGTGTCATGTTATACTAAATTAGAATTTAAACATCAATTTTTTAAAAATATTTTTATAAATATCAGAATTTTTAATATAAGTAATCTCTACCCAAAAGAAGTTAAGATGATAAAGGAAATAAAGACGTAACTAATTACATTTATCTCTTACCTTTTATATGAGTTATCACATTCATAAAAATATAGAAATTTTATATAAAGTTACCTATTCACATCACTATACTTTTTAGCAATATTGTATATGATTACATACGTTTATTACATTTATTAAACTCTTACCTATAATAAGGGTTTAAAATATTATTCAAAATCAAGTTATTTTTGGTAAAAAAATGATGCCATATTTGTTTCTTGCTTGCTTCATTCACATAATTGTATTGTTTTTCTTATTATTCAAGTCATTTGTTTATATTCATTGGGTTTTAAATAGTAGGATTTCCTATTACTAACCATTCAATTATTCCTTATAAGTTCCTATTATATTAATTCTTTTAGGATTATGAAGATATTAAAAAACCTTAACTACTAAGACTTTTGAGTTTTGATTATGATTATATATTTTTATTTTTTAAAATTTTTTGAATATTTTTAGTTATGGTTTAAACTTTTTTTAAATAGGGACTTTACTAATTTGATGTCTAGTACAATTATAAAACTTTACATGTTCTTTATTTAGATTATTTAAATAAGACAACTTAATGATAAATATTGAAAATGATAAAAGGATTTTTTTTTTCAAAAAGATACTTAAATTTGATTTTAATATTCTATGCTAAATTTTTTATAATTTCTTCAAGAGAGAAGCTTTTGTTTTTATCTAAGGTAGTTGCATATCCTGCATTGCTTTTGTTCCCTTCTTTTTTCCTCCTGCTTCAACTTTCCTTAGAGTTTTCCATGTTTTTGTTTTTGGTTTCTTTCCTTTGTTCTATGTAAACCCTTCGGCTCGTTATCATAGTGTTGTTTTCTTTGGTGATTCTTACTTACTTCCTCTTTTTGGTACTAGTTTCTCTTCTTTCCTTCCTAGCCTATTGTTTACTTTAATGGGAAGTTGGTCCATTCCTTAATTGAGTTTTCCTATTTTCCTTCTTCCCTTATTCCAGTGTCTACTTTCCCTGCTTGTTTTTCTTTTCTGGTAATTTCTTTAGAAATATTCTAGCTTGTTACCTTGTTTTTACTGCTTTTAGCATCATCTTAAACATTATGCCTAACTTTAAAATTTTTCCTCCTTTACATCCTTTCACATAATCCTCCACTCTTCCCTATTATAATCAGCTTATTACTTTTTCTACACCCCCTCTTTCTCCTTGTGACAACTCCTAACTTAATTCAAGATGCATTAATAACCCCCTTAACTTTGGATGCACCTGTTACCTTGCTTCACTAGACAAGCTCATCTTCTATAGGGCCTCACTCCTTTCCTTAAAGTTATGTTGTTGGAGCTACAAGGAACCTTATCTCCAATCCTTCCTAGGAAGACTTTGTCTTAAGTATTAGGAGAGTCTTCTCTAGATCTTAAACTTTATTATTATCCTCCTGTACTAGCATATAGTAAGAATATTGTGGCTCCTCGAGCTTATGTTCATAAAGAGGGTGTAATAAAGTGGAAGTTGACTTTTATTGGCTTTTTCTTAGGTAAGAGACCCTCCTTCGTAGCTATAAATACTTGGTCTCATTCTCAGTAGAAGAATTATAGTTTAAGAGAAGTGTTGGTTACAAAGGTTAGCCTTCTTTTTTTCTTTTAAGATTTTAGTCCTCTTTACAAGCTCAAAATCTGATATAAGCAAGGTCTTAACATTTTAACTCTAAATATTTGTTCCTTCTGAAGTAGAAAGAGGTCCAATTTAACATTTGAAGTAGAAGCAAGTCCTTTTATAGATTAACATCCATAATATTCCTCTAGAATATTATACCATAAAGGGACTGATCTAAGAGTTTTATTAGAAGTCTCTTGATAAGGTGACAGCAGCCATAAAAAGGATAAGTTATGCAAGATTATATGTTCTTGTAGACATTGAATAGAACCTTACAAATTTTATCCTTTTTTATGGTTAATATATTTAAAAACAATATTTCTATAACTTACTCACGATGACCTGAGGTAAACAACCAGAAGCAAATTTAGAAGCCTATAGGTAGAAGATTAATGATAATTGAATATAATGAATTAATGTAAATATATTCTAAGGATGATAAGCTCTATAAATTGAGATAACATTCTTTTAGCTTAAGAATTATTCAAAAACTATAATAAGAAGAAAATAGCGAAAGATTATGCTTTGAAAATAGACTTTTATAAAGCATTTTGATATTGTAGAATGGAGCTTCATCTTGAATACACTTAGATTTTTTTATTTTTCAAATATATTCGTGAATTATATTGATCATTGTATATCTATTTTTCATATTATATCAGTGTTAATGGTAAGCTTATCAATGTGATAAGAAGTGCAGGATGTATGAGGCAAGGAGGCCCTCTATCTCCCTTCCTCTTCATCTTAAGCATGAAGGCCCTTAATAAACTCATCAAACTTTTTCATTCATCAAAAGGAGGATTTTAAATTTCACTCTAAATGTAAAAGGCTGGGGATTGTTATTTTTTATTTGTTAATGATCTCATCCTTTTTTTTCTAGGGTTGATGCTTGTTTAATTAGTGTACTAATTGCAGCTTTAAACTCATTTAAAGAGATTCCAGTCTCTCTATTAATAAGGATAAGAGCAACTTAATACTTTCCCTAAGTGATGATTACATTTTTAGTTGGCTTTCTTGTCTTACTAGTATGAAAACTAGTAAGCCTCCTATCATTTACCTAAGCATCCTCTTATCTTCAAAAAGACCAACTTATGTTGACTTTCAACCTTTGATTAAGATAATTCAAGAAAAGATCTCCAAGTGGCGTGACAAGAGTTTATAATTTATTGGTAGAATTCAGCTATTAAACTCAGTGATTAAGAACTTAAATGTGTATTGTTTTATACATAATATGCTTCTAAAGTATATTGTTAAGCTACTGGAAAAAAAATGAGACAATTTCTATAGTTTGGAGACATTACCGAATATGCACTATCAAAGGTGAAATGGAGTGAACTATGTCTTTTTAATCAAGGAAGAAGTCTGAGGATAATTCATATCAAAACTAGTAACAAAGTTCTCAAAATCAAAAGGATTAGGACGATCTTTAATGATAAAATAGGCCTTACGGGTTAAGTGGATGCATGCTTAGCCTCTAAATAATGATAGCTTCTAGTCCATTCAACCTAACATAGCACATATTGTACAATGATGAACATCCTCACATTGAGATAAATAGTTAAATCTAAATTCATCACTCAAATTGACAATGGCAATTCATTGCTCTTTTTGAATGACTAATGGGCAACCTTAGGGCCACTAAGCAGAGTTAGAAAGTTGAGTTCTTTAAAGAGTTTTATACCTAATAATGCATTTACATGAGGTTCTCTATAACTTGCATTTATATTTGGAATAGATGCCAAAAAGGAGTACTATCGAGCATATTCTCAAATTCAATCTCACCCCCAACTAGGAAAACATAATGAGATGAAACAATCATTCTTCTAGGGTGTTTACAATAACACTTCTTATAAGAACTTATTGAGAAACTTTGCACTAAAAAAAACTAACACCATATAGTATAGATAAAACAAGTGAATTCAAGGCTTTCTTTTATTCTTTCGTTGGCTTTTAACAAAGTATAATAGATAGATTCAAGAGTTTCCTTAACCTTCCAACAACTAATGTTTTGTGAAATGATGAACTTGAAACTATTGCTCACCTTTTCTTTAAGTGCAGCTTTTCTCTTTCTCTTGGATGTGCAATGGCTTAGCAATATAGAAACTTACAAGCAGCTCACAGGAGCTGGACTTATGGTTTTTCATAGACAACGAAGAAGAGGGAGGATTTTACTACGCATAAGATTTCACTTAGAAAAGCCATATATGCTCTATGGTATGAAAGGAAGATAATGATATTTCAAAATATAGTAAAACAAAGGAACTCTCTATTACAAAAGTTGATAAACAACAAAAGATTGCAAATATTAGCTCACATATTGCATATAAAATGTAACAATCTCTTACTTTTCAAAAGGTATTTGTCATGCTTAATTTTAAAATGTTGGTAACTCCAAAGAGTACCTAGCATTACTGGTTACGGCTGTATTAGTCTAATTAAGTTTGCTTGGTTGGTAATATGATGTATGCTATACTTCTTTTATAAGTCAGGATGATTACGAAAAAAAGAGTAAACTTTCATCAATTTTTTAATTATAGCCCGAATTTTAAAAAATAGCAATAAAATGCCCAAATTTTCAAAATTTTCAATTCTAGCCCAAACTTCAAAAAGTAACAATAAAATACTCAAACTTTCAATTTCTTCAATTATAGCCAAACATTATTTGTTGTTCTCCCTTAGCCCTTAGCCCTTTGGTTTCTTTTTGTTCTTTTGACCTCCCAAACTATTCTCGTATTACAGCGTACTACAAGAATAAGCTCTTCGTTTTTAGCTTGTTCTCCTTATGCCTTTAATGTGAGGGCATCGGAGCTGCATAATCTGAAAATCAAAGGGTGAGAGCATCGAGAGAATAAACTAAAAGTGAAGGGAAACTTAAATCAAAGCATATAGTCATCGGGGCTGTGTAATCTGATTTAGATCATTTTTTAACAATGACGTCATTTTAATTATGTGATTAAACGATGTCATTTCATTAATCTTCATTTGTTATGTTAATTTTGGCTTACGTGTATTAACAATTAAGACTTTTGAAACACGTGACAAGTCACGTCGATAAACTTAATGGAAACGCTAATATTGGGCTAGAATTGAAAAAATTGAAAGTTTGAGCATTTTGTTGTTATTTTTTGAAGTTCAAGCTATAATTAAAAAATTAAAAGTTTGAACATTTTATTGTTACTAAATTGACGAAAGTTTGAGCTTTGTTTGATAATTAACCCTTTATAAGTCTCAAATTAATTTTCCCTTGTAAATTTGGTAGCTCTCTTCTTAAAGTTTATTTAGTGAGATTCTTCACATTCTAAAACAACATGTCATTAACTTTTGAGTTGATGGTTAATGTCCTTTAAACACATTTTCTTTTTATATGATATCAATATAGAATTTAAAAAACTATTTGATAATGCTTTTTACATGTTTCATTCAGTTTGGAGTTTTATTTCAAGTATAAAATTATTGGTTTCCTATCAAAACCATTGTATGTCAGACAATTCGGTGATGAAGTGGTTTTGCACCCGATACTACTAATCCAAAAATAGGGATGTTCTGGTTAAAACTTAAGAGATGAGTTAAATAACTAAAAATAACAAAACCTTTTGGTAAGAAAGACTTCCTTAATATACGCGTCAAATGGAATTAAACTTGAAAGCAAAATGGGTAGAAACAAATTAAACTTGATTCCACGGGCATGCATGAACAGTGTCTTGATCAATATAAGTTTGCGGAATTTTACCTTCTCATGGCAAGTTTGCAACGCAGCAATAACTGGGGGTTGTGGGGTACAAATCCGTTCTTTGATGCTTCATCTTTTTTTAATTGTAGCAGATACGTATTTTTCAAGACAAGTAATCTATACATGCCCTACAATAGTTACCTTGTAAAGGAGATTTCGATTCGTTCCACAACTAACAACATCCTCTCCAAGCGAAGTGGCAAGTATGGACATCAGATGTCATTGATGACACGCAGAAGGTTAACTGCAAAGCCACACTTTTGAAGAAATATAACTACTTAATTAGAAAAGACATTGCTTGATCCAGAGTTCCACAAGTAAACCTTTCGATTACAGAATTCAGGACACTACTATATATTTCTAAAGGATCATGTATTCATTCTCATATTTCTGAGAGAGACAGGGATCGATCATTCTATGGAGAAAAGCAAAGTACTCATTGTAGGAGGAACTGGTTACCTTGGGAAGAGGCTGGTAAAGGCAAGTTTAGGTCTAGGCCATGAAACATACGTACTCCAGAGGAAAGAGATCGGTGTGGACATTGAAAAGGTTCAAATGTTATTGTCATTTAAGGAGCAAGGAGGCCACCTCGTCCATGGCTCTTTCAATGATCATCAGAGCCTTGTTAATGCAGTGAAATTAGTTGATGTTGTGATATGTGCGATATCGGGTGTCCATATTAGGAGCCATCAAATCCTTCTCCAACTCAAGCTTGTTGATGCTATCAAGGAGGCTGGAAATGTTAAGGTATATAAGATTACTTAAATGATCTTGAGTTTACAGGGCACGGAACAACTTAATTCTGCCTCATGCTTATTGTTCTTACTCAATTGTTACATCTTCAAAGTGAATCACCAAGCACAACTGTACTAACTTCTGTTACAACTTTGGCAGTTTTAGTGGACTAAAAGGATACTTCGAAATTAAATGTAAAAAGTACTTAATTGATCGTTCTACATGTAAAGAAAGAAAGAAGAAGCCTTCGACCAAATAATTGGTGACTAAATTTCAAAATTTTTAATTTTATCTTATTATATTAGGATTGTTTACGAGCTAAATAAGGAAATTTGAAAGATTAGGGACTGAAAGTAAAGCAAAAGATATTTTCTACAAATAAAAGATGAGAAAGAGCGAGCTTGGAGCAATAGTTAAAAGTTGGTTATTTGTATAACTAAAAAATCACATCTTCAAATTATTTCGTTAAGGATTAAGGATTGATATAAACTAAAGATGGATGAACATAAAAATCTCCAGACATGAATATGAAAAGACTGAAAACGCAATGTATGACAGAGATTTCTTCCATCTGAGTTCGGGACCGATCCGGCGAGAATGGAGAACGCAATGGAACCTGGAAGGGTGACTTTCGACGACAAGATGGTAGTGAGGAGAGCAATTGAAGAAGCTGGTATTCCTTTCACATATGTTTCCGCAAACTGCTTTGCGGGTTACTTTCTTGGTGGTCTTTGTCAACCTGGCTATATTGTTCCTTCCAGGGATCATGTAACCCTCCTTGGCGATGCAAATGCTAAAGGTATTTACGTGGGTAATCTTAATAAGAACTTGTTAATGAAAAATTTTAATCATCTGAAAATTAGATCTGATCAAATATTATCTTCTGTATAGCAATATATGTTGATGAAGATGACATAGCCATGTATACAATTAAGACCATAGATGACCCTCGCACGCTCAACAAGACATTGTACCTAAGACCACCCAAAAACATACTTTCTCAAAGAGAGGTGGTCCAGACATGGGAGAAATTGATCGGGAAAGAGCTGAAGAAGTCTTCCATTTCCAAGGAAGAGTTTATAGCTATCATCAAAGGTGAGTCGGGACCTTTATTCAGATACAATTAATGGGAAACTCCAGTGGTTCCCTTACATAATGTCTGTATTCTAACCAGTTTCCCTTTCCTTTTTTCTTTCTTGTGATAATAAAAGAACAAGTTTATGCAGAACAAGTTGGATTGACGCATTACTACCATGTTTGTTACGAGGGATGTCTTGTGAATTTCGAAATTGGAGAGGATGGAGAGGAAGCATCTAAGCTGTACCCAGAAGTCAAATACACTACAGTGGACGACTACTTAAAGCGATATTTATAAGATTTGTTTGTTAATTTATGAAGACGTGTGTGTGCCTGTAAAATCCTATGCCAAGTAATGGCTAGGACTTGGTGTGATATTTTGTTTCAACATAAAATAAATGTTCAAAACTTATTTCATCCTACTTTTATATTGTAATGAATTATAAATCAAAATCTTACTCACTGAGCTCATTTTTCATTACGACGTTTTAATTTCTTTTATCTTTAAGCAAAAATCCTTTACAAGTTTGTTCACTCATTATGTAAATTCAAAGTGAAGGCTTAATACATTGATCAATCGATCCTATTGTACTTCAATATTAGAAAAAGAAAACTAAAATGGAGGACTTGAAACGAGATTGATCATCTTTACAAGCATTTATCAATCAGTTTTGTCTTTTACATATAAATTAATCAAACTAATAAGTAGGTAATGTAAGCATATATAATCTGAAATTGTTGAGGATATAATTTATGTTTATGATGGAAAATTTGAGTTCCTTCTATTTTATTAATATTTTTATAAACTAATATTTCGCATGTTCATCAATCTCACAAGTAATCTCCACGTTTTAAAATTTTACTTGAAAACTTTTATATTTTGTTAAAAGTTTGAAAGAAGTCCCTTCATTAAATTTTACTGTTACTTAACTTTGATTGATTTGACTTTTTTATTATGTAATAATTTTTATTTTTATTTATAATTTATTTAATATAAATATTTTTATCATAATTTATTAATACATAATAATAAATTTATTAGGTTCATATTAAGTTATATATTTCATAAATTTATATTTATTATCTAATAATACTAATAAATAAAATGATTAAATTTATATTTTATTGTAATTTTATTGTAAAAGATGTAAATATCAATTATTTGATATTCAATTTTAATGGATAATTATTAATTAATTTTTCTTATCGTTTTAGTCATTACATTTGAGTCGATACCAACTAAAAATTTCTGTTATTTTGATTTACTGCACTCAATTTTATCATTGATTAATTTTTCTTGTGTTATCGATATATTAGTTATGAATATCGTACCGGTATTGATATTAGATTTAGTTTTAGTATGGTACTATATTGGTATCATTTCGGATAATTTTTAAAATTTATAAAAGAATCTTGAATTTTTTTTAAATTGCAAAATAGTCCTCAATATATTGTACTATATAATATATAATTTTACATCACAGTGTCTCTAAATATCATATATTATAATTTATTCTATAATAATTTTACATGATCTCAACCAATAATTTATTCCAGAATGATAAAATTATCTTAAATCTCAATGAATTACTTATTCTAAAATGATAAAAATTATCTTAAATTTCAATCAAGAATTTATTTCATAATCATAAAAAATCATTTTAAATTCAAAATTTAAAATATCATCTAAAGCCTAATTTTATTGCTTTGATTAGGGACTACTAATTTAAGTATGATGAGGAAGTCAACAAAATTTAATACTAAAATTATAATAACAAACTAATTAATCACTAAATTTGTGATTTAAGAGTAAGGGACAAAATCAAAGACAAAATCAATGATTTAACTTTCCTTTTGTTTAATTCTTTGATTAGTCAAATACTAATAACTTAAATTCTTAAATCAAGTCATACACTTAATCCAAGCACACACTTACACAATTAAATCAAGTGACACACTTAATTCATTAATACAAGCTACAGGCCATAACCACACATGCCCATATCCAAAACAAAAAAGACCTATAAGACTAAGATGTAAGAGGAGCTTTTCGTTTGTATACAAGTGACAAAGTTGGCATGGCGATGATGGCGTGCTGCACTATGGGCATGTGGCGATGAAGGCTGCTGCTGGTAGGTGGCATGACGTTGCAGATCTGGTGGAGATTGATCTTCGTTCGTGTAGCAATGTTGTGAGGCCAACGGCGAGGAGCATATCTAGTGTAGATGCGTTGCGAGGTGTGTCTGAGTGCGTGGCAAGGTTGAAGGCAACGACTGGACGGCAAGCTAGAGTGTCGGTGAGAGCAACATGTGAGGCCGTGAGGGAGAGACGATGCCGACTGAAGCATGGGTGGGAGTCACTGCAACAAAGTCGACATTTAGCTACTTTTTTTTTTTTTTGCGACATTCAAAATGTCTTCGACAAAAGTTATCATATTGTGACATTTTACAAATCGTCATTAAAACTAAGCATTTAACAATTAACTAAAAAACCTCACAAAAGGAACAACATTTTATGACGAATGACAAAAATCGTCCCCAAATGATAAACATCTAGTGACAATTACCAAAAATCGTTACAAAATGATCCACAATGGGTGACGATTTTATAAATTCGTCACTAAATGAACTTTTGGTGATATTTTTCAAAAATTATCATCATAATTTGTTAAACATTTAGTAACCAATGTCCAAAATCATCACCAAATGATTCACAATTGGTGACATTATACAAAATCGTTACTCAAAAGATGTTTGGTTTTTTGCTATGTTTTTGACATTGTCGCTAAAAGTGACCACTTGGTGACGATATTTGGAAGCGTGACCAAAAGATCAACATTTGATGACGAATTTTAAAAATCATCACTAAATGGTCCAAATTTGGTTATGATTTCCAGAAATCGTCACAAATGTTCTACACTAATTTGCAACACATTTGCTGACCATTTGGCTAAATTGTTACTAAATGGTTGATATTCTTCAAAATTGTTAAACTAAAGGTGACCATTTGGCTAAATTGTTACCAAAGGGTTGACATTTTCCAAAATTTATAATATATCATAGTTAAGATATGTTTTATTGGAGATTTGTTTTGAATATTTAAAATGTATTGTTGGAAAAACACACACAACATAATTTTAAATGTTAAATAGTAGTATTAATTAATCATTAATATTTACTAATATTGCAAAAATTAGTTATAAAAAATTTAAATAATTGTATCAATATAATAATATGATATATGGAGTAGTCCGAACTTTGAATTAGAAGTTTAACAATTTATACAGTTATAGAACAAGAATAATAATAGTCCACACTCAATAGTACGCAGCTTGACCCTTGCTGATTTCATCGATAAATAACAATGATATAATTATTTTTTTAGATTTCAAGTGACATGAGAGTTGGTAATGGTAAATGAGTCCCCGATGTCTGAATTCTTGAAAAAGGTCCTTGCACATTCGAAGGTACTAATTGAAACGGTAATAGTTCTTCCCTCAAGTGTAAGGTTTTTCACACTTTCTTGCAACAACAATTCCGCTATAGTTAATGAATGAGTCGCTAGATTTAGCATAGAAGATATGTTCTCCAAATGAACTGCTAGTACGAAACAGTTTACCTAAAACACAATCAGTATAGAACTTAGATATTGTCAAATTAGTAAACCATTAAATGAACTGAAATTAGAGTGACATGCATGAGTGAATGACCAGACGAAGTCTGTGGAATTGACAAAATTTTCAAAACAACCGATTTTCCTATTTCTTTACGGACCGTTGTGACATCATTCTCGCCTCCATGGGCATACATGTTATCTTCGAGATTCAAGGAAGCTTAAAACAATATATAGTATATACCATCAAATGTGAATATATATATAATAGCTTCATAAAAGGAAATGAGATGTACATGATAAGGAAAGTGACGTTGTTTGGATGATACTAAACACTTTGAAGTAAAAGATCAGCCATGGAAGGAAAACGATGATTAGTGTATAAAGTGGAGATTTTTTTCTACATTGTTTATTATACATTTTAATTATTGTAATTTAGAAAAACTAAATTATAATAATTTAACAAGACATTGTAATATAATTAAAAAATATTTCTAACAAATTAAAATTAAATATTAGTCATTCCCAAAAATTAAGCAAATGAAGAACAATTACATATATAAGTGAGAAGAATAATTTAACATTTTGTATGATGTATTAGGAATATCTCATATATATTAATCAATTAAGAAATTAAGAAAGTAAAGAGATTGTAGCAAATTGTCTACTATTTGCTACCAAGTATGGTGGTTAGTTGCAGAAATAGTCTTCTGTGACTAAAATTATTTCGTCACAAAAACCCTCGAGTATTTAAATTAAATGTATCATTTTATACAAATAATAAGGTTAATGATAGATTAAGGGCTAAAGGGTATATGTTGTCATGTTAGTGAAGAATTTGGTTTTAATGAAATATGGTTTGCAATCCTTATTAATTCAACTAATAACAAAAAGAAGATATAAATTTTTAAAAATTTCCCCATTTTATTTTGTTTATCTACCAAATTAAAAATAAAGATTAGTAATTCTAAAAATTAAGCAAATCAAGAACAACTCCATATATAAGTGTAAAAGACAAAATTTTCATTTTGTTATTGTAATAGGAATAACTCATATAACAACTAAGAAAATTAAGAAAGTAAAAAAAATGCTTGAGTTTTGGCGATGTTGTGTATAATTTGTAGCGAAATTGGCATGATAGGCGACGATGGTTTTGACCGTCGAAAAAAGGTAAAAGGTTTAATATTGGCAATAATTTATTAATTTGGTAGCAAAATGCTGTACAATTTGCGACGTTATTGTATTTTCGTAGCAAACGTTTAACATTTGGCGACAAAATGTAGATTCGTCACCAAATGTACCTGATGAGAAAAATTAAATAGACGCTAAGATAACGTCGTTCATAGGATGACAAACGACATCCCCCCGAACTGGACAGTAGCCCATTCTCCTTCATTTTTTCAAAACACCAAAGTTGCCCTATCTTCTCCTCTATCTTGGAAAACAGTAAAGAATCTTCTCTGTGCGCTTGCCCTCTTCATTTGGTGAGTTGTGTTGATTGGAGATTTTGTTGTGTTATTGAAGTCGAAAATAGTATGATGTGTCCGTGTTATGTTTTAAGTTTCTTTTTGATTTTTTTGCATTTATTAGTGATGATAATGGTTGAGTTGTGCAGAAGTTGTGTTGTTGTTGTTGAAGAAAGGGAAAACAGATGATAGTTTTGTGTTCTTGAGTTGAAATTTACTTGCCCATAAGGTGTTAATCAAAAGTCATGAACGAGCTTTGAGTTTATAAATGTTGTGGTCTTTTGTAATAATGGTATATAAATGTTCATGTTGATTGGTTTGATAATGCCTGGGGAGGCTTTGGGGTAGAAAAGCATGAATCCTGCATCTATTGTAAGGTAAAAAGGAAACATGCCTACATCAAAGAAGTTATTTAATATTTTGTCATTTTAAAATTAAACTCACCTTTTAATAATACATATATGTAAACAAATAGTTATTGCAATGTTATC
Organism: Erythroxylum shatona; assembly: GCA_027568895.1. NCBI lineage: Eukaryota > Viridiplantae > Streptophyta > Magnoliopsida > Malpighiales > Erythroxylaceae > Erythroxylum > Erythroxylum shatona. Next base: position 13,043,749 of record JAOSBK010000005.1, on the reverse strand, counting down.
ATAAGAACACATATTAGCTAAATATGATAACTTTCTTATAAGTATAAATAAAAATACTTTATCTCATACTTTAATTTTATATAATATTTATTAAAATAATAATTTCTTTGACTAAATTTGTTATACATGCTTGTTTTTATAATAAGGGTTACTTTTACATTCATTTAGACATCGATATATTATAATTAATAAAAAATAATTCTTTTCAATATGTTTATAAATAAATATATATGTGGTCAATATTGCTTATATATGTATTATATAGATATGGTATAAAATTAAAGAATTTGTTGCATTAGAATTATATTGATTTCTTTCTATATGAGTATGAGTTAAAACAAAAATATTAATTTGAATATTACTCACATAAATGGATTTGTGCATATTGTAACCATATAGTTAATAAGGCATTAATAATTAGTATCAATAGTATTTTTAAAGTCAAATTAACTTCTTAAAATGTGTATTAAATTTTTCTAAGTTTCATATTATATGTTAGTCGTTACAATAACATTTAATATTATGTAAGTTTAAAATATGAATCATTTTTAACATGTGGAATAATTATAATAATGTTCTTATAACTATATTTTCTTGTATTAATAGTTGATTTATTGTATACTTTTCTATATGGCGCTAAAAATTCATAATGCATTAAATTTAGTTACGTGTATGATGAAATTTTTTTGTCATTTCTCCTAAGTAAATGCTTGCTAGAATTTATGCTCACTTCTTAAATGTATACATTCAAGAAGTGAGCATTCACTTTAATTATTTATAGTGAATGCTCATTTCTTGAGTGTATACATCTATGCAAATATACTTCTTGAATGTATACATCTATAGGTTATGTGAGAAATCTCTTTACTTTTAAAATACTTTATCAAATTGTTCAACATCCTTTGTTGGGCTTTAAATATGCTTTTATAGTACTATAAAAAAGAATTTTGTATTTAGTTGGTGATTGTGTATGGGGTTTTTTTTTGTGCAGATTTTGTGTTCATGTGTTTGATTGGAGTTAAAATCGTAGAATTTGTGTGGCATCTTCAGGTATATTCTCCCTGTCTACCACATATTCGACAAAAGCAACTGTTGTTAATGAGGATTAGTAGTAACCATTATTGTTATTGCAAATAAGTAGTAATCATCTTACTAATTAGTTGTTTTATATATCAGTTGTTGTTTCATTTTGTTGTACATTGTTTATGTAATTGGTGCGCCTGAACTGAAACAATGTTGTTGAGTGGATAGTAAACAACTCCACATGCCTTAATTACATAGATTTTTTTAACATAATATTAATAAAAAAATGCATGTAATAACTCAGTTATCTTCTTTTACTATATAGGTAAATCAATAAGAGTTGGATGTGTCATCGAAAATGGTCAACTCAATACGTAGGAGTTAAGAGTTTCATGCAATTTGTAAAAGATCAAATGGATGATGAATATAGTATTCGCTTTCTATACATCGATTGCTTAAATGTTGACTTCCAAAGTCAAGATGTGGTATATAATCACTTGCTGATCCGAGGCATAGATAAATCTATACTCCATGGCTTTATCATGGTGAGCGTAAGGTAGTAATTTGTAGTAAAAGTGGAGGTATATGTTATGATGACAGTTACAATAATGATGTGAATGATGATGGAATTGACAAGATGTTAGACGATTGTCGAAATTATATGGAGACTATGAATGAAACAGGAATGCCTAACATAATTGGTAGTATTACATAAGATAATTTCAGGAAGTTATTGAAAGTTGCTCAAGAACAATTATATATAGGGTGCTCTAATTTCTCACAACTATCATTTCTTGTGAATTTATTGCATTTGAAGGATTATAATAAATGGAGTAACAAGTCCTTTGACATTTTAATTGACTTATTGAACGATGCATTATTTATTGAACAGAAGTTGCCGAAATCTTACTACGATGCGAAGAAACTGTTAAGGGACCTTGAATTGGGATATATTTCAATTCATGCTTGCAAGTATGACTATGTTTTTTTTGGAAGGAAAGTAAAGATCTTTAGGAGTGTCCTATTTGTGGTACATCAAGGTGGCAGGTAGATGATAGGAGAGGGAAAAAGATATCGAATAAAATCCTTCGATATTTTCCTATTAATCCACGATTACAAAGACTTTTTATGTCAACAAAAACAATCATAGATATGAGATGACATAAAGAGAAACGCATTAATGATAACATTATATGTCATCTAGGGGACTTAATGGCATGGAAAGAGCTTGATAGAAAGTTTCTATAGTTTGGACAAGATTGTTCTAATGTTCGACTTGGATTGGCCTCATATGGATTTAATCCTTTCGGTAATATGAGTAATTCATATAGCATGTGGCCGGTGATTCTAGTCCTATACAATTTACCTCCATGGATGTGTATGAATGAGCCTTTTATGTTGTTGTCTTTCCTTATTCCAAGACCTACTACTCCTGGTAAGGACATCGATGTATAAATGCAACCATTAATTGATGATATAAACGGTCTATAGGAATTTAGATTACAAACTTTTGATGTTGTTGAAGGCGAAACATTTATAATGCATACTGCTATTTTGTGGACTGTAAATGATTTCCCAGCTTATACGAATTTATCTGGGTGGAGCACTAAAGGGTATATGGCTTGTCCTGTGTGTAACCATCAAACATATTAAAAAGGATACAAAGTAAAATATGTTATATGGGTCATCATCGCTATTTGGAACATAGGCATAGATGGCAAAGAAGTAAACAGTTTAATGGCACAGTAGAGTTGGGTGAAGCTCCGATGCAGTTGTCCGGTGATGATATTGTTTACCAGTTGTCACATTTGGATGACATTACACCCGGCAAACACCCAAGTAATAAAAAGTGTACGAGAAGTGATTTTAAACTAAATTGGACAAAAATATATATATATTGTTCAACTTGCCATATTAGAAGGAATTACTATTGAGGAACAATCTTGATATCATGCATATTGAGAAAAACATTTATGAGTCCATTTTAGGGACTATCATGGGAATTGATGGGAAATCCAAAGATACAATTAAAGCTAAACTTGACTTGGAAGACATGAATATTAGAAAGGACTTGCATTTAAAAAGAAGAGATAATGGGTCATATATTATCCCCCCTGCTTGTTACAACATATAAAAAAGTGAGAAACAATCATTCTGTCAATTCCTCCAATCAATCAAATTTCTTAATAGGTATGCATCAGATATAAGTCATTGTGTGAATGTTAAAGAGGGAAAAGTGTTACGGTTGAAAATTCATGATTGTCATGTACTTTTGCAATGACAACTTCTTGTTGGAATTCGTGGGTGTTTGACAAAGGATGTGTCTATTACTTTGAGTCAATTGGGAGAGTTCGCTAAGCAATTATGTTGCAAGACACTTAAAGTTGAAGAGCTTGATAAAATGAAAAAAGACATAGCATTGATTCTATGTAAGCTTGAACTATGATTCCCCTATCGTTTTTTGATGTTATGGTTCATTTGGCAATTCACTTACCATATGAAGCAAAACTTTGTGGACCGGTTCAATTTCAAAAGGTGTTTCCGGTTGAAAGGTAATTCATATTAAATTCAACAAGTTTTTCTATGTTATTTGTTTGTAACAATTCCTAAGTTTATAACTATTTATGTTCAGGTTTTTATGCTCTCTTAAGCATTATGTACGTGATAGAGCTCGACCAGAGAAATCTATTGCAGAGGCTTATATAGCAAATGAATGTTTGACTTTTTGTTCAATATACTTAACTAATGTGGAGACAAGATTTAATAGACCAAAATGTAGATTTGATTTTCATGACGACGGTGTGTTGCCTATTTTCTCCCAAAAAGTTAGGCCACTTGGTGTGGGTAAATATGTAGAGTTAACTAAAGTCAAATTTGAAATCGTCCATTGGTATATTTTGAACAATTGTGAGAAAGTCAATACATACATGGAGTATGTATATTCCTTTTCATTGAAGCAATCGTATTACAATTTTCTTCATTCACTCTAAGATCTTACTGTCTTTGTCTTTTTTAAATAAAGAGCACAAAGACACAATTCGCAGCAAAGGGGTTATTAATGTTGAAGAAAGACATAGGCAGAAGTTTGCATCATGGTGTAGAAATCGAGTAAGTTTTATATTGATTACATATTATGAAAATATGAGAATGTGTCTCATCCTTTTTTATTTTCAATTTGTCATACAGATGATAGGCAGAAGTTTGTATCATGGTTTAGAAATCGAGTAAGTTTTATATTAATTACATATTATGAAAATATGAGAATGTGTCTCATCCTCATATTTATTTTCAATTTGTCGTACAGATGATACGATTACATAAGCATCACGTTCAAGAAGCAATAACAACATTATATAGTTTAGCGTGTGGCCTCATATTTATGGGAAGAAATACACAAATTACATTGTTAATGGGGTGAGATTTTAGATACAAGATCGAGATAGTCAAGTTTAAAGTTAAAATAGTGGGGTTGTTATTGAGGATGTCATAACGACAAAATCATTCACTTTTACGGTGTCATCTATGAAATAATTAAGTTGCACTACATCAAGGATAAGAAGGTTCTTCTACTTAAATGTAAATGGTTTGATCTAATTGAGATGAAAGTTAACGGGCATATTACTAACATAAAAGTTAGTAAGACATGGTATTTTGTCCTTGCAAGTTAAGTCAAACAAGTTTTCTACATTAATGATACTATATTTGGGTAGCAATTGGAAGGTTGTTCAAAAGTTTCAACAAATGAATGTCTTTGATTTTTGTGAAAGGGATATTGGTCAATTAGATAAGGATGCAGATGAATGAATTGTCCAGTGAGTTGGGCATTGTTGTGAGGAATGAATTGTCTTGCCTTCAGCATGCCAAGTAGTTGAAGGAAGACAACTTGCTCCAAAATGCTTTGGACAAAGTTTCAGTAATATTTCAATTCATTTGATTATATGTATTACGATTTTTCATAACAAAAACAATAACTTAACTTATACGTGTTCTTCACAAATGAAGCTCAATATCGTTGATATCAATAAGCCTGAGGTTTCAAGCTATGTTAATTCACCGTCAAAACAAAGAGCGAAGAATTATCGATATAGAATTCATAAATATTATCAGTCTTTCCCTTTTGTTGAAGAGGCAAGGAGACATGTTCCGGAATGAGTGACTTTAGGAAATTGGAGTGAAATATGTGATTATTGAGCCTCAACGAAGGTTCAGGTTTGTTTTTTCTCTTCATATTTCCTTCCATTAATTTTGTTTATACATTTCATGACCACTTTTCTTAATTTAGGAAAAGTGTGAGAAAGCTAAAGTGAACAGAGCAAAAATGAAAACTCCTCATAACACCGGCTCTAAATCGTTTGTTGTCATTCGACAAGAATTTGTATATGTAACGTTTTCAACTTATTATTCTATTTCTTAATATAATAAATTATATTATCTTCTATTTTTTAATTTCATATAATAGAGTTAAATACAACTCTAAGGACAAGAGTGTGATAGGATCACACTCTTGTAGCTAACACACTACAAGGAAGGTGAAGATTGGACGTCTGAAGAGACACATAGTAATTATGTAAGTACAAACAAATTAATATTACAGTTTATTTTTCTATATAATACTAAATAATAAATTTTTAGTTAGCTTAATTTTGTACTTTAAATTGTAGGACAAGATGTAGGAGTTATTGCAGATATCATTGTTTGAGGGGAATCAGCCTAATGTCGATGATATTTGCAATAATATCCTTAATACAAGATTGGGGTATATCAAAGGTCTTGGATATAACCCTAAACCTATTGGTGCATCTTCGTCACGACCAATATATATCACGACGCTTCAAGAGAAGAACCAAGCATTGAAGACTAAGTTACAATGTATAGAAGAGAAGTTAGTTCGTAATGTAAAAGAAGTGAACAAGCTTAAAAAGATGGTCAAACAATTATTAAGCTCAAACTATGTCAGTAGTAGTGACGACGAAGAGGAATCTTAGTTTGTATATGGCCTGTAATTATTTTTTATATAAAATGTATGTCATTTTTAATATTTAGTTTATTTCAATTTATTATTATTTAAAAAATATATCATCAACATTAATTATAAAATGTAACTAATTTATATGTCAAACTGTCTTTAAAATTGTAATAAATTAAATTAAATTTATTTTTAACAATTATAATAAAATTTAAATTTAGAATAAAATTTTTGTCACTAAAAAATATTAGCTACCAAAACAAAATTATCACAAAATGTTATTATCTATGCGTACAAGAATGTCTCTAAAAGCATTTACTTACAACAAGAGATTAGTAGCTAAAACTATTATGCTACAAAAACAAAATCATCACTAAAAAATATTATCTAGAAAAACAAAATCGTCACAAAATGTTGTCACCTATGTTTACAAGAACGTCTTTAAAAACATTTACCTTAACAAACAATTAGTAACTAAAAATATCCAACTATAAAAAAATCGTCAATAAAAATAATTACCTACGACTATGGTTTAGTAGGTGAAAACTTTTATCTACGAAACATATACGTTGCAAAATCCTATGTACAACATTCTTTATTCTCGTTGGTTATATGTTTTACCAAAAAAATTATTGTGTATCCAAAACCTTTTTGCGATGATTTTAAGAAAACGTCGCAGATATCGTTTTTCTATCAGGATTCAACGACCATTAGGGTGATGATTATTTTTCGTTGCAAATTAATATTTGTGACAATTTTTTAATATTTAGTAATGTTTGGTTTCGTTGCCAATAAGATTATCTATTGCAGTGAGTTGTGAGAGATCAGAGATAGAGAGAACAACAAACAATGTAAGAGAGAAGTTTATTTTTGCAAAAAGTTCATTTTTTTGAAATTTATGGTTGGTATTTTAAATACAAACCAATTTTAAACAAAGTTGCTAGTACTGATCAATACCAAATAGCTACGTTTTGTACTGTTTTTAGGTCGATATCAGCCGGTACTATGCGAAACTCTTAACAGACTTACCACCAACGTTGTTTAATTTTTTTTATCATATCAACTCGCTATATTTATTGCAAGTACTAAGAATTTTTTATTATCTTATTAGCCAGTTAGATTCAATGCTAGTTTTAAATAATAATAATAACAATTAGTAGTAATTATTTTTAGTTAAAATATATTTAAAATAATAATTATCACATAATTATACATTATTAATTATCTTATTTATTATTATATAATAAATAAAATTTTAGTAAAAGACTTAAGTTACTATCATTTTAAAATGACTAACATTTTGTTAATTATTAATGCAAATAAATTCATATTAAGTATACAATATATAGTTATAATTTTTTATATAACTAATGATATGCACTTATGATAAACTAATAAAATAAATCAAAGGAATTATTAATTATTTGTAAAAATAATAAATAAATGTTATTGTTTGATTAATAAAAATTAAAAAGACTTGATTTTACTATCTTATTAAACAAATAAAAAAATTATTAGTAATTAATATATACAATTAATTATTAGTATTACATATCAAGTATTTTGATATAAATAATGATTTATAAATATAATAAATTAATATATCAGTTTATTTGACTTTTATCACTATTGTATTTTGCTAAATCTCAATCGCTTCTTTCTCAAACAAAAAATAAAATAAAAGAACTCAATCGCTTCTCTGTTGTGTGATTGTTCACGTAAAATGCCACATGCATGTCTTCAAAATGCTGGACAGCTAAAAGTTAACGATAAAACTTAACGAAATGATTAATTTTAAAACTTATATAATATAAAAAAGCTTTTCACGAAAATTTTTAAGTATAAAAATTTTTGATAACCACTTAAGAAGTTGATATCTTTTACTCTAAAAATACTTCGTAGAACTAAACATACTACAAAAGACCTTTCACTCTTTTCTTTTATAATTTAATGTATATCGATGTGTTGTATGTGACGTTGATCTAGTTAATAATATGTTTAGTTAACATAATTTGAGAAAATTTTAATAAAAATTATTAGTATTACAAGTTTCCTTAAGTAATTATAAACAGTAATTAAATTATTTTTAAAAAATGAATAAAATCAGTCTAACAAATATGTTTCATTGCCGCATGGAAGTTGAGTTTTGACATGTACTCCGTAAGACAACTTATCTTTGGGGAGGTTGACCGTGTGATTCACAAAGTGAATTCAAGTCTTATCATTAAAGAAAACAAATTAAAACATTTAAAGAAATGACTTCACATACTTTAGTTTCACTATTCTCTAATTTGGGATTGACTCGTTTATTAGCTAATTACACATTACATCTAGTTATATATGGCTTGACGGATAATATACATAATTCAAATGTCAAAAATAGTAGGCACCGTTTTTGACATCTACTAAAGTTGAAATAAATAAAAAAAAGTTAATGATAGCTGGTCAAATCGCTAGCCATCCCACACGTCTACTGGTTATAAATAGGTGGGAGATGAAGAGAGCAAATCATCCCATTAGCGAAGAAAAGAGAAAAGAAAAAAGTGATACAAAATATTTTGTATATTTTGTCAGTCTAGTTTATAATTATCTATTTTCCTATGATAAAATTCTTCTATCATTGCCTGTAATTTTTACTCTAATTTAGGAGTTTGCTGCATAAAATTTATGTGTCTATTTTATCTTCAATATTTTCAGTTTCATTTTAGCTGCAACCTAACTCTATCCAGGTCCTAATTGTTCCTAACAAGTGGTATCAAAGCCAACTTTGAGTGCGTATATCTGCTTATTGTATGCTATGTGGTTGTCACTAAGTGTGGATCCTCCGCATCAAAAGATAAGTTAGAATATTATTCACCTTGTCAAAAGCACTATTCATAAAACGGTTGTGATAGAAGTAATGGTAGCAAAGTACAACATTAAAAAATTCAACGGGAGTAATTTCTCACTGTGAAAACTGAAAATAAAGGCAATTTTGAAGAAAGATAATCGTCTGGTGGCCATTAGTGAACGACTAGTTGGAGTCACAGATGAAAAGTGGAACGAGATGGATGGGAATGTTGTACCTAATCTTCACCTAGCTTTAACTGATGGAGTATTATCTATCATAGAGGAAAAGAAGACTGCGAAAGAAATATGAGATCACCTCATAAAATTATACGAGGCAAAATCACTCCACAACAAAATTTTTCTGAAGAGGAAACTATACACTTTATGTATGGCAGAATCCACTTCAGTGACGGAGCACTTAAGTACTTTAAATACTTTATTTTCCTAACTCACATCATTGAGGCACACAATTGAGATAAGTGAACATGCAGAACTTCTATTCCAAATTCTACCAAATTTATATGATCAGCTCGTCATAAATTTAACAACCAATACAAATACTTTAGTATTTGATGATATTGCAACTGCTATTCTGGAAAAAGAGAGCTAGTGCAAGAGCAAGGAAGACAGGTTGGCAAGTTCATAAAAAGTGGAGGCCTTAGCGATGATGAGAGGTAGATCAATAGAACGTGGTTCAAGTGGGAGTCACAATCATGGTAGATCAAAATCCAGGAGTAAGAAGAACTATAAATGCTACAATTATGGCAAGAAATGTCACCTAAAAAAGGATTGCTAGAATCTAAACAAGAAAGATTTTGTTTCTCAGGGAAACGTTTCAAGCACTTCAGATAATGGAAGCGCAATGGTTTGTGAAGCAGCAACGATTATTGGAGGAAAGAGAAGATTTGTTGATGTCTGGTTGTTTGATTCAGTATTTACTTTTCATATGGCCTCTCGAAGAGAATAGTTCTACCAGTATGAATATGTCTCTAGAGGATCTGCGTACAGATGTAATAATTAAAATCTTAAGATCGTTGGTATTGGCACCATCGAGTTAAAGTTATATGATGGTACAATTTAAACTATTGAAAAGGTGCAACATGTGGAGAGCTTGAAGAAGAATTTGTTGTTTGTAGGACAACTGGATGATCTTGGTTTTAGATTTGAGATTCAAAACAAGATCATGAAAGTGATTAAAGGAGCACTGGTATTTATGAAAGCAAAGAAGATTGTTGCAAATCTGTACATGCTAAAGGAAGTAACTTTGCAAAAAGGAGAGGCATTCGTTGCGATGCCTAGTCCAGATGACAAATATGCAATGACGTGGCATAAAAGGCATGGACATACGTCAGAACAAGGAATGAAGATACTTGCAAAGAAGAATCTACTTCCAGGTCTTACAAAGGTTTCACTACCCCTTTGCGAGCATTGTAGTGTGAGTAAATAGCATCAATTGAAATTCAATATATCAAAGTTCAGAAGCAAAGAAATTTTAGAATTAATTCACTTTGATGTATGGCAAGCACCAGTTATGTCCCTAGGAGGAGCAAATTTATTTGTATCATTTATAGATGATTATTAGAGGAGATGTTGGGTATTTCCTATCAAAAGGAAAGCAGATGTGTTTCTAGTCTTCAAATTTTAAAAGTGCAAGTGGAACTCGAATCTAGTAAGAAGATCAAGTGTTTGCAGTCAGATAGTAGAGGAGAATATACCGGTAAAGAATTTTATGAATTTTGCAAGTAAGAAGGCATCAAAAGGCAATTTACGACGACATACACTCCTCAACAAAATGGAATAGCAGAGCGTATAAATAAAACTATGTTAGAAAGAACAAGAGCAAATGTTAAGGACTACAAGCTTTGATAAGAAATTCTGAGTAGAAGCAATCAATACCACTTGTTATATAGTAAATCGAGCTCCATTAACTGCAATTGATTTGAAGATGTCAATGGAGATGTGGACTGGTAAACTAGTGGATTATTCCGACGTCCATATATTTGGAAGTCCTATTTATGTGATATTCAATGCCCAAAAAACTACAAAGTTAGATCCAAAATCTAAAAGATGCATTTTCTTAGGGTATCCTGAAGGTGTAAAGGGGTATTGTCTATAGGATCCTAATTCCCACAAGATTGATTTCAGCAGGGATGTTATCTTCATGGAAGATAAGAATTAAGAGAAAGAAAAAAATGTTGTCACTGCACAAGAGAATCCAGAAACTGCAACAGTATAAGTGGATAGGGAAGTTGATCAAAATAATTCTTCTGAAGCTACACCAAAGCATGAGGAGCAAGAACCAGTCAAATCTGATGTTTTAAATACTAGAAGATCAACTCACATAAGAAAAAAACCCAGATAGCACTCAGATTATATTATGGACAACAATATTGCATACTGTTTTTTAACTGAGGACGAAGAGCCATCAACTCTTTAAGAAGCAATGAATAGATCAGATGCATCTCAGTGGATGACAGCAATGTAGGAAGAAATTGAAACTCTACATAAAAATAAGACATGGGAACTGGTATCACTACCAAAAGGTAGAAAGCCTATTGGCAATAAATGGGTTTATAAGATTAAGCAGAGTGGTGACGATCAAGTAGAGCGATATCGTGTTAGATTGGTGAAAGGATATGCTTAGAAAGAAGGAATTAACTTCAATGAAATATTTTCTCCTATGGTTCGACTCACTACAGTTCAAGTAGTCCTACCGATGTGTGCTACATTTGACTTACATCTTGAGCAATTAGATGTGAAAAATGCATTTCTTTATGGAGATCTTGCAGAAAAAAATTTATATGCTCCAACCATAATGTTTTGAAGAACAAAGAAAAGAGAACTTGGTTTGTAGGTTGAACAAATCTTAGTATGGTCTAAAGCAGGCACCGAGGTGTTGGTATAAGAGATTTGATTCCTTCATTATAAGCCTTGGGTATAACAGACTGAATGTGGACCCTTGTGCATATTTCAAGAGGTTTGATAAAGATGATTTTATAGTTTTTCTATTATATATGGATGAAATGTTGGTTGCAGGCTCCAACAATGATCGTATCAAATAATTAAAGACACAGTTGGCTAGAAAATTTGAAATGAAGGACTTGGGAGTAGCAAACAAGATTCCAGGGATACAAATTCATTTAAATAGAAATAATTGAAAGATTTAGCTTTCTCATAAGAATTATTAAAGAAGATCTTGCGACGTTTCAATATGCAAGATTGTAAGTCAATTTTTACCCATTTTCCTGTTAATTTCAAGTTATCCTTAAGTATGAGTCCTAGCAATGAAAAAGAGAGGATGGAGATGTCTCGCGTACCGTATGCATCAATAGTAGAAAGCTTAATGTTCGCTATGATTTGTACAAAACCAGACATTGAACATGCAGTGGGAGTAGTTAGTCCATACATGGTGAATCTTGGTCGAGAGCATTAGAATACTGTTAAAAGGATTCTCAGATATATCAAAGGAACCTCAGATGTTGCATTATGTTATGAAGGATCACATTTTACTATCAAAGGATATGTTGGTGTTGATTATTCAGGTGATCTTGACAAAAGTAAATCTACTACTGGATATGCATTTACATTAGTTGGAGGGGTTGTGAACTAGGTTTCAAAACTATAGTCAATTGTGGCTATGTCAACAACAGAAGCATAATATATAACAACTTCACAAACTAGTAAAGAAGTAGTATGGCTGAAGTTGATATTGATGTTGGAAGAACTTGAATGCAAACAAGAGAACCTTACTTTGTTTTGTGATAACCAAAGTACTTTGCATATTTCAAGGAATCCAACATTTTATTCAAAGACAAAACACATTCGAGTTTAATATCACTTCGTTCGTGAGAAAGTGGAAGAAAGAATGGTGAATATGTAAAAAATTTATACAATGGATAACCTGGCAGATTATATGACAAAAATAATCAATGCTGATAAGTTTATGTGGTGTCGATTCTCGTGTGACCTGACAGAGACATAAGCAATATGAAACGGCAAGGTAGAAAGAATAGTGTGAAGATCTGATTGAGTCTCAATCAAATCTTTAGGTGGGAGAATTGTCAAAAATGGTAGGCATCATTTTCCATGCCTACCAAAGTTGAAATTAAAAAAAAAGTCAAACATAGTTGAAATAAAAAAAGTCAAAAATGAATGGCCAAAATTGGCCAACCATCCCACACGTCTCATGCATATAAATAGACAGGCGATGAAGACAGAAAATCATCTCATTAGCAGAGAAAAGAAAAGAGAGTGAGGGAGAAAAGAGAGGAAAAAAAGTGAGACAAAATATTTTGTATATTTTGTGAGTCTAGTTTGTAATTCTCTATTTTTTTCTATAGTAAAATTCTTCTATCCTTAGCCATGATTTTTATCCTAATTTAGGAGTTTTTCACTTAAACTATGTGCCTATTTTATCTTCAATATTTTTAGTTTCATTTTAACTACGACCTAGCTCTATCCAAGTCCTAATTGTTCCTAACACCAAGTTGTATACTTCAACAATAGTATCTATTTAAAACCATTGACACGTACAACATGAACAAGAACTAAATCTCTCTTTAACCATTAAAAGTAGGACACAGTCTAAATGAAAATATAAACTATTTGTTATTTTTCCTACATATAAAGAAGAAATGAAGTACACTTTGTGTTTTCCTTGCTTAGGAACTAATACGTTATAGTAAGGAACGGTGGAATAACTATATGCGCTTTGGTGTAGGTTCTTACCAACTAAAGAAGACATAATGGTCATTATCTATTCAACAAGATTGGAACTAATACGACATAGGAAGAAACGGTGGAATAACTGTATCCGCTTCGGTATAGGTTCTTACTGACTAAAGAAGACATAGTGGTCATTATCTATTCAACAAGATTGTTTGCAGAATATCCACTACTAATGAAACTATTGTGATGGTTAAGTATTATTTATATACTCAAGAGGAATTTTGGGAGATATAAAATAAAATGTAAGACTGAGGAATAACCAACTTATTGCAGAAAAAGAGAAAATATTGTTGAAAATTTGAGACGTAAGTTTATCCTATATATAGCTTAAGAAAATAAAAAAATTCCATTATTTTTCAAATTCTAATATTACTTTAATTATATAACATGATTAATTCATAAACATAATAAAATTTGAATAAATTATACTTTATTGAAAACTTTCTTTTCCTCTCTACAATTCTTTGTGAAGTCAATTTTTTAAATAGGCAAACTAAAAATCACCGTCACAAATACTTAGCCTCTAATGATATCTATCAAAACAATTAAGAAATCTCAACAAGTGGTGTAGAAAAGAGTATATCAATAATAATAGCTTTTACATAATTTATATATATTCATAATACCTTTTAATAATGTAATTGAGATATAATACTAATTATAATTATAATTGAATAAAAATTGGAATTAATATCTAATATTGCTCTTTATTTATCAAATGTCCGATATTTGACCTCAAAATTTTTCAAATTTTACAATCAAGTTCAATTTCATTAAATTATTTTTAATCATGTTTTGTGTGTCACTCGTTATGTTCTTAAATATGTTAACATATATATATATATTAAGCTTGTTTAGTTTACTTAACTAAATAATTTGTATCTGTTGATTAAGATTAACATCTAGCAATACATTATGATTATCCAAATATTAAAAATATTACAGTAATTTTTACTAACTTTTATATGCATAAATTTTTCTTATAATTCAATTATTTGATCATATAGAATTGAAATTAATATGTACTCGACTTTATTCCAATCATGTTAGTTCTGTAAAATTGGTAATTGATTATTTTAATAACACTTAAAAATTAAAGTATCAATTCATTTTGACTAAAGAATTTTCATATTAATAATAATTGATGGGAATAAAATATTTTTCCTTATTACTTTAAGGTGATGAATATTATATTTATTACTCAACTATCTTTTTATAATTAAACGAATTTTGTCTTTAACCTTAACAAATAATGCATGGACTTTGCTATTCTTTCTATTTGATGTTTTTATGTAATTATTTTTTATTATATGATGAAATTATAACATTTTAAATACTTTATATTATTCTAAGGTTTATATTTGTATGATGATTAAACTTTTTATTAATTGTGATTATTATTTATACATGAACTATATGAAAAGTAATATTATTATAAATAAATAGATTGTTGATATTTCAAAATTCTATCATTATGATTTTTGGAGAAAAGTTTGATGTAAAATTATAAATCATATAACATAATATATTGAGGGACTATTTTATTATTTTTAAATATTATGTAAAATAGAATCCAATATTGACCAATAACGATTTAATATTGTACTTGAACTAAACTTGGTATTGGAACTAGTATTGATATAGTATTCATAACATTGATTTAAAACTCATTATGAAACTTAATTAACATGAGTCAAACTCATTAAAATTTAGACACATATATCATTCTTAATTTTATGATGTGAATATGTATTATATAGTATTGTTTCCAAAAATTTAATATCCCAATTTTGACTTTGAAATCAATGAAAATTTAGCTTGCCACAATATTTATATTGAGAATAAAGATAGAAAATAAATTTTAATTCGAGTTAGTTGAATCTAAAGTTAATTGAACTTAAGTTTAAATTAGAATATTTAAATTTGATTGGAATTAGTTTGAATCTAAATTATATATTTTTATCCAATTAATTATAATAAGTTAATCAAACTTGGGTCCAATCAACCGAAAATCAGTATACTAAATCAAATTTAGTCGTTATTGAATTTGGGATCCGACTTGAAAAAAGATATTTCAAGAAGAAGTCACTTTGAAGTGGTTGTCATATAAATAGACGACATAGCCTTATCTTATCAATTTGATTGTACGTACCTTATGTAATGTAAGCGTAGTACATATCAACTTCCAGTAAAGCCAACTGAAAGTTAAAAAGACTTAAAAAAATGCGACTATCCAGCGCTCCAATTTCCTCAACTTCTGCGCTTCCCCTTCCTCCTACAAAGGTTAGTGAGTGTTTGATGAGTTGAGTTTTTGTCAGCATTCCTTGCCTCAAGGCTCAACCAATGACTCATTTTAGGATTTGAAATACGTTAACTGTAGTAAGTTAAGCCCAAAACAGTTGGGACTCCATTGTTGCTTTACTAAGTTCAATTCCTTCTTTTCCTGTTTGTTTTTCTTTTTGTTGCTCATTATGTGCTGTTCTTGTGGAATAGAACAGGAATATGGATTTTTCCAATTTGGTTGTGACAATAAAAACTATAAGAAAAAGGCATAATTTATCTGTTGGGAACAATTCCATGGGTGTAATTTCAATTCAATGATTCTTCTGTTGAAAATTATTCCTCCCCATGGACTTCACAGCAAAACTGTACTTGATAAGGAAAATGGTTTGCTTAGTAAGATTCTTAGTCCATAATCAAAATACAACTCAAACTAGTTCAGCCAATGGGGATATAGCTTCACCGTCCTTTCGCCATAAGTAAAATAGACGTAAATTAATTCAGGTCATCTGTTAGAATGTCTACAGTTTCTTTTGTTCAAATTCTGTAAGCACTTAATCACATACAATACCATATGGTTGAATATGATATCAAAGAGAATAAAAGAAAGAAAACACAGCTATCTGTAGCATAGAATTAATGAGTTCACTGAAACTCTACATCTAAATTTTTCAGGAGGAAGATGTTCTGAAATAACAATCACTGATCTTATAAAGATTAGACACAAATTCTAATCTTCTCCATCTTTTCTTTTGACTTGTTTTGATTAAGATTTTCTAGGATATTATTTGCCAAACCTATCAGACAAAGAATGCTGGACATCCCCTTAGTAATAGAATCAGTTCAATCACAAAGACTGTTGGCGCCTATCTTAGACCTTGCTCAGCTTCAAGGGATGATAATCCCTTGGTTGAATATGATATGCCTTTTCCCAGTGACTACATAGAGCTCCTCGAACAAGTACGCTTCTCTATGCATTATGTCCGTGTAATTGGCATACTCATACTAGTAACTGCGAAACATGACAACATAATTTGAGACTTGAACTGATGAACAGGCCAAAAAAGCAGCTGAATTGGCTTTGCAGGATAACAGACAGTTGATGGTTAGTATCTGCAGTTAAATATTTCAGGAATTGGAAATTATGGATTCACAATATGTGTGGCATTCCTGAATAGTCCATAATAAAGCAAGCATCTTTTACAGGAGATTGAATTTCCAACAGCTGGACTTGAATCAGTACCAGGTGCCTATTTGTTTCATTTGAAGTCTTCTTCGTCTGCAATTATGTGACTCAATTCACCGGATATTCTGTACATATGTTAAATTACACTGTAAATCAGGTGATGGTGAAGGAGGAATAGAAATGACAGGGAGTATGCAGTTAATACGTGAATTTTGTGATTCCTTTGTAAGTCCAGAGAAAGTTGCACGAACAAGAATAGTAAGTTCATTTCGTGTTCCTCATTTGAATTTGAACTCCACAAAAACAATCCATTTGATTTTTATAAATTGTTTTACGAAGTGTTAGGCTTATGTTTGTTACAGAGTGCTTAAAAAATGAAATTCAAGTAGTTCTCCGTGGCTATTATATTAGCATTATCAACACTATCATCAAAAGTAACGTGGACCTTAACTAAGCCATCCTTCAGTGGACTGTAATGCTATTACAAAGATGTGAGTTAAATGGTTACTGTTGTTTCAGGATGGATAATTTTTAGCCAAAGTCTGGTTACCTTCTACGCAGTTTACATGTCATCCTTTTCCTTTCTGTTCATGTCTTCATCCCCTATTTTAACTCCATATGTTTTCTCTTTTCCTTAATATAATAAAGATGTAATTTTATCCCTCTCATCACATATCTGCACCATTAGATACGGAATTGCTTTAATTATGGCAGTTTTTCCCAGAGGCAAATGAAGTAAAATTTGCAAGATCGTCGGCCTTCGAAGGATCTTCTTTGAAGTTGGATTATTTGACTAAGCCATCGTTCTTTGAGGATTTTGGTTTTGTTGAAAAAGTCAAAATGGCCGATCGTGTGAAGCCAGAAGATGAACTTTTCCTTGTTGCTTACCCATACTTTAATGTCAACGGTAGAATCAAACCTGCAACATTGTATATAGCATTGCATTTAAATGCCATCTTATTTATTTGGAGGATGTATTTTGTAGAAATGCTCGTGGTTGAAGAGCTTTACAAGGAAGCTGTCGCAGACACAAGTCGGAAATTGATTATATTCAATGGCGAACTTGACCGGATAAGATCTGGCTGTATCCTTTGCTATCTCATACTCAGTTTTATCATATTCTCATATAATTGCGAGTTTTTCCATTGGTTCAATAGGAGAACTATTCTTACCGTCCCAAAAGGAGAAATGAAAAGAATGGGTTATGAGTAATGCAATCATGTTAGTTATACACTGATGAGGCCAAAGTTGCCCTTGAAATGAACTAAGATTACCCACCTTTCTTCTACCCAAAGCTGGCTTCTCTTTCAAAGACCCTGTTTCCAAAGATGGAGACTGTATATTACATTCACAACTTTAAAGGACGCAATGGTGGAACCCTTTTCAGGTATGCTTGAATTGAAAGACTTGTCGGATAATTTACTCTTGAAAAGGTTTCATCTTTGTTTTTGGTATAGGTGCTATCCTGGTCCGTGGAAGGTCCTTAGAAGAGTGAGGGACACATATATTTGTTTGCATAAGCAAGAAGCTATGCCATCGCTTAAAGAGGTTGCTCTGAATATTCTCCCTTCTGCTTGAGAACAAGGCATTCATCTGGAAACAAACCTCATTCTCACAAATTAAGCACTCTTATGTTATTATATATTTTTCTTTGTTCTATTTCTGACTGTTCACAACATTTGCGTAAGAAATATAACGTATATCAATGATATGATTCCCTTATTGATTTCCGGGCATAATCATTGACGTCCTTGAAGCTTAAATGTGCTTAGTGGTCACGCTTCATATGCTAATATGCTACTCAATTTGAGTGTTCCTAACTAGGACTAGATTTCAGAAATTTACAACTATCTCTGCTTTCTTTGTCAACACTAAAGAGTTCGGCGACAAATTTTGTTTGGTTTTATACGATTAGAGGATACAGCTATCTCTGCTTTCGTTGTCAACACTAAAGCTAATATGCTTCTCAACTCCCATATCTGCTGCAAATTAAAGTCGGATGTACGCTTGTTCATTCTCCATCATATGGTCGTTGGAAAATACAAAAAGAAACACGAGAGAAGACCAATGTTATTCAAAATTGCTGCAACCAAATTGGAAGTTTTATCTTCAAATGTTAACAACTAGTCATTGTGCTTCTAAAGCTAGGAACTAGATCTTAATCCTTTTTCTGAGCTTGGTGCCGGCAAATGAAATAGTGAAGACCAATGACTGCTTTCCTGTATCATTCTGCACATAAGGAACTACCCAAGTATAACCATATGGTCCTTGTCGAAGAATAAAATGACAAACGTTATCGATCTTACCCTGTATTCTCTGCAGCAGTTTCTCTGCCATGATCTTCTGCTGCACCCCACTCAAAGATTCTGAGTTCATGATTGCATTAGAGACAATGATGACTGTTGATGGAGAGTCAGCATTCACCTGGATCATCATAAAATAGAAAAATAAGATATCATATTTAACCATTTAATCATCCAAAACGAAATACTATCTACAGGAGTTGGAAAGGGAAGTACAATCGTTAAGAGCATAAAAAAAAATCTGGAGAGTGTTCGATGGTTAACCAAAAGTGAACATAAAGAATAAGTGAAGAATCAAGACAGATCAAATGAAACTAAAAGGCATACTGAGGTACTACCAAGGTATCATACCCAAACACGACCATTTAATCCAACAGCTATTTCAAAAGAGAGTTTCTTGCCAAGAGACTCAAGAACAGGACACGTCGGTAAGCTTAAGAGCCTGGAAAGGAAATTAAAAGCTCATTAAATGCAACAATGACATGCATGCTGTTATCATTCTTGTTACAAACATGGCAATCTATTATTAGAAAATGGCTACTCTTTAGAAGGGGAGACGCTATCTCACATTCTAGATAGACCAGTTGAGCATTCAAACATGTAGCCATCTTTGAGGATGCCAAATTCTGCTGCTTTTCCAGTGGCTAAAGATCACAAGTATAAGTGATAGTCCATAGCATTCAACAAAACTAATAAGACACAGGAATAGCTTAAAGCAAAGGCAACCAACCATCCATGCATGACAACTCAGGATTCATTCTGGGGTTTGCCTTCGCAACCCGAACATAAAGCACTGAACCAACCTGTTCCAGGAAATGAGAAAATACAATAGCACGTCAAGTAGCAAAGCAAACATCAATTATGCAATTGAAGTTCTGCGAGTAAACCACTCAGTTTATTATGTTATAAAGAACATAAAAAAATAAAAATAAACAGCACAAGTTGTGGACTACATGGCAAAAATTATATTTTTGGTTTCATTTGCAAACTAGTACAAACAAAGTTGGCTAAACAATTGGTTTTACCATCAAAATTCTTACACTCTGAAATCCAAAAGGAAAGGAGATTTGTTACAACATAAAAAGGAAAATTTGGCTATCCACTCCCAATTGACAAAATAAAAAAGGAATGCATAACCTTAAAATGTGAGGCAATTATCAGAAAAATTTCAAGCAGGAGGCACGACTCACAAACATTTACTGTTATCTCATAGGTCAATAGCAATCCATTTGACATTTGAACAGGCTGACATGCATGACTTGATGTACTATGTACCCACCTCAAATTTTGGAATATTTCTCCTTGTTCCTCCTTCAAATGCCAGCACAGGCAAAAATGCCAACGAAGGTCCCTTTATATCCACAAGGAAGTTCTAAAAGTAAAAAATATGAGTTGATCAATTATCAAGAAAGACTTCAAAGATTTAAATGATGTGATTGCAAATTGGATAGATACTATAACTCATACAAAAATTAGGGAGATAGGCAGAACCTACAGAACAATTACTTTGCATGGAAACCATAAATAAGTAATAAATAGGATATATATGAAAACAATTACATTGCATGGATACCATAAATAAGTAAATAAATAGGATATATAAGACCAACACTAACTCATAAACCAATATCTTTATTTTTTTAAAGATTAGTGAGGCCTGAGAACCACTTGAGTTTAGCCGACTTGAATGCTTATCTCTATCTTTCTCCTAAACTATTTCGCACGTTTGATTTTTTTGGAGGAAATTTTTAGCCAAACAATTGATTAAAATTTTATGAAATTCTCTTCCTCTACCATAATGCATGGTTACACGAAGAATTATAACAATCAATCATAGACAAACTCTTTCTGGTCTTACACCATAACTAAGAATGAAATTTCATTCTCTACGATACTAAGCCAACCATTCAGTTTTATCATAAGTGATTATGAGGCTTGCCAAAGCAAACCAAAAATTAATATCACCGCAAAAATGAATTGCCAACCTGTAGAAGGTCGTCATCAACGTTTTGCAAGCACTTTCCTCTAAGCATACTTCTTTTGTAGAAAAAGAAAACGCAGGAGGAACAGCTATTTCACGTATGCTAGGGAAAAAAAACCAAGACTGAAGCTGAAACATGAAATTTCCTAAAACTACCAAAGAACAATGAAGCGAATTTTGGGTTAGACAGGACATGAATGCTTACATCTGCTTTGGAGTCTACCACAATTCCTAGAACAGTATCCTCGACACAAGGTACGTACTGTAAAATAAAAGAAAAAGTAGAAGTTAAGCATAAGATCAAGCATTATCCAGTGGAGCTATCAGAAGCCATTGGCGAATCAACAGACTGATGGTTGCTCCAAAACAAAGTATAAACACAAGTAGAACACCACCACTACCAAGTAAAGGATACAAAATTATGCACAATTTTATTCTGCAATCAAACATAGTGAAAATCGAAAAAATCAGGAGAGAAATCTTCATTTCAAAATTGTTAAGCATATATAGTCCTCAATAATCAACCTTCAATTTGTGCTGCAAAAAATGATCGAAAGTCTGCTCAATATCTCACACAGCTGGGTCCAAGAAAATTAAAAAGGAACTAATAATAGCCGGAAGCAACACCTTGTGACATAAGCAGCTGTGATATTATTGTGAAAGTAAACTGACCCTTTTGTGGGAGCTTTCAACCCAATATTTGTTAGGCCTAGAGAACCTGAATTTGCCAGCCTTTATAACGGAAATAGCATCACCATCCTATAAAGCTTCAAAAGAAACTGTCAGTTAAATGTGCCTTTTTTTTTGGGGATATTTGACAACAAAAAGAAATTGAAGGAAGACCTGACGGAGGCCGCCACCAAGCTTGATAGTCTGATTCGTCATGGTAGAGAGATCAACGACAACATCCCCTGGAACCTGAAAATCACCATACGAACTTGGAGCCCTAGAGAAGTAATAGAACTGAGAGTTGAGGAGGTTATAAAAATAAACTCACTACTAATTGATCGACGAAAGTGGCCCTTGTAGTGGACGATGAACTTTCCGTTGTCATAGCGTATGAACAGGCGGGTTTTGGTTAAGGAATTTCTACAAACAGGTTAAGGGCTTGTGAAGCGGAGAATTAGAAACACAGACAACTGATGGACCTAATGTCTAGTATTTCAAACTAACCAAAGCTTGAACCCTTTCTCCTGTTTATGTCAATTAAATAATACAATAACTTCAAAAATATGATATTACAAATTTTAAATATTAACATAAAAGTTTTATTTAGTAAGAATCAAAGAATTGCTTTTATTTTAAAGTCCAATTTAATTTTTAAGTTGGATCTTAGTCCTCATATCTTCATTTTTATCAAGTTAATCTCATCCACCTATAAAAAAAGTGGTAATTAATATTAGGTTATATTAAAAAAAGTATAATTAAAATAAACCTAAAAAGAAATAAAATTAAGGAGCTTAGATAGATACGGAACGGAAGGAAGTGAAAGCGGGGAGCAGGTGACAACTGTTGGTAAAAGGAAAAGAAAAAACATTCAAAGGCAAAGTGAAGGACATACAACGTGAACTGTTTACTACACATTTAATAAAAGAACAATACATCAGTCTTTAATTAATAATAGGAGCAACGAAACGAAATGGAAATTTTGGACTATAATCTCACAACTTCGTACACTTATAAGATTATAGCTAACCACCAAGTTATTTTACTTAACCAATAAAACGACCCGGCAAACTACGGACTCTCACTCAACTAAGATTTGAATCATTCATTCAACATTTCGCCTTTATTCAAAGTCAAATACTGCAAATTGTTGGCAGAAAAAATGATGTTTTGCTTGAGGAAAAGACTTTGTAGAGATATCAGCTGCTTGTGAATTTGTGCCACAAAATTTCAGCTATATTTTACCTCCAGTTACAAGCTTGCGAATGAAGTGTTGCTGCACATCGATGTGCTTCATTCGACCATTAAAAATAGCATTTTTTGTCCTTGCAATTGTTGACTTGTTATCACAAATAATCTCTACAGCTTCCTTTTGCTCAAGGTTAAAGTCAACAAGTAATTTCCCAAGCTCTAAAGCCTGGCTTGTTGCTAAAGTTTTTGTTGCATGCTCTACTTCAAGTGATGATAGAGCCACTATTTCTTGTTTTATGAACTCCAAGTTACAACTCCAGAATCAAAACTGAAAATGTTAGCTGGAAGTGCTCTTTCAATCATATAAGTACCCTGCCCAATTACTATAAGTGAAATCAAGTAATCTCAAATTTAGTACTTTAGAATATCAAATGCCAAAATCAATAGTTCCAGCGATATAACGAAGAATTCTTTTGGCTGCACCAAAGTGTTGCTTTGTAGGATAGTGCATAAACCTGGACACAACACGAACATAAAATGAAATGTCAAGTCTAGTATGTGTTAAATAATTTAAACCATTAACTAGGCTTCTAAAGAGCGTTAGGTTGGCTTTCTCAGTCTCATCTTCACGTTGGAGTTTCTCATTAACATTCATAGGAGTTGCTACCACCTCACAATTTATCATATTGAACCTCTTTAAAAAATCAGCAAAATATTTCTTTTGACACAGAAAAATCCCACCTTCAGCTTGCACCACCTTAAGTCCTAAAAAATATTGCAGTAAACCCAAATCTGCCATCTCAAATTTTTCATCATGCAACACTTGAAATCATCAATTAATGATTTTGAGAAGCCCATATAAATCATATTATCTACATATAGACAAACCACTAAGAAATCACCACTGCTATTTTTCTTCAAGTACAAAGTGGGCTCATTTTCACTTCTTGTAAATCCGCTTTCTTGAAAAAAACAAATCAATTTTATTATACCAAACACGTGGGGCTTGTTTTAGGTCATAAAGAACCTTTTTTAACTTGTAGACTTTGTTTTCTTTGCTATTGATAACAAAGCCTTCAGGTTGTTTGACATAAACTACCTCCTCTAAATCACCATTCAAAAACGTAGATTTCACAGCAAATTGATACATAGGTAATTGAAATTGGGCAGCCAATGCTAAAATAACTCTTATCATTTCAAATCTAGCAATGGGAGAAAAAGTCTTCTTAAAATCAATTCCTTGCTACTGTGAGTATCCCTTAACCACGAGTAGAGCCTTGTGCTTTTGAATAATACCATTAGTATTGAACTTTATTCGAAACACCCACTTAAGTCCCATAACATCTTCCCTTGCGGAGCATCAACCAGCTCCCATGTTGAATTTCTCTCTGTGGCGTGCATCTCCCTTTGCATAGCTTCTTGCCAAGCTTGATGTTTTGTTGCATCATCATAGTTAGTTGGGTTTGCAACATATAAAGCAAAGTCATGGGAAGCATATATCTCTCTTAAAGAGTGAAATTTTCTTAGAGGAGTTTCTGAAGATGACCTTAAGGGAGTATGGAAGCCTATTGGAGTTGATTTGCAACTGCTTGAGAGAGTAGAAAGTGGAGTTGAACCATTGTTAACAAAATTTGAATTTTCTGCTTTTGGTTCTATGTCTAGTGCAAATGTATCATCATTTAATGAAAGAGGCATTGGATTTTATCCTTGCTGAAATCCTAAGACCAGCTAGCAGTTTCATTAAACACATATATCTACTCACAATTATTTTGCCATTAATTAGGTTATATAGTCTATATGCTTTGGATTGCAAGCTATAGCCAATAAACATATATTTTTCATATTTTTCATCAAGTTTGGGATGAGATTATTTCTCCAAAACATAGGCAATACAACCAAAAATTTTCAAATGGCTTACCCGAGGTTTCAGACCTCTCCACACTTCATAAGTTTTCTTGTTTAAAAATGCTTTTATGGGAGAAAGATTGAATAAATACACTGTTGTAACTACTACTTCTACCCAAAACAGATTCAGAACCTGTTTTACTGTTAACACGCTTCTAGCCATCTGTACTACCGTGCAATTCTTCCGTTTAGCAACATCATTCTGCTCAGGTGTTTGTAGTGATGTGAGCTCCCTGCGAATTCCATGTTCCTCACAGAAAGCTTCAAACTCATCTGAGCAAAACTCACCTCCCATATTTGTACGTAACACCTTAATACAACAACTACTTTGCTTCTCTACAAGAGCTTTGAACTTTTTGAAATGATCAAATGCTTCAGATTTTAATTTCAAAAAATAAGCCCAACTCATTCTACTATAGTCATCAGTAAACAATAGAAAATAATGACTCCAATTTAAGGACTCTGTTTTCATTAGTCCATACAAATCAACATGTATGAGCTCGAGACATTGAGAAGCTCTCCAAGACTTCTCTACAGAAAATGATTTTTGACTCTGTTTCCTAGCACACATCCTTCATAAAATTCTAGTGCATCAATATTTGGCAAGCCCAGAACCAAATCTTTCCTCTTTAATAACGTCAAACCATTTAAGTGCAAGTGGCCATAATGCAAGTGTCATAAGTCAGACTTACTAGACTCTTTGACCACAAGAGCCTTTTTCTCAATACAAGACACACCAAGTGGGAACATTTTATTTGGAGTCATGGAAACACTAGCAATGTTTTAACCACACTTGTTATCTCTAATCACATAACAACCATCAGCAAACACAATTTCCAACCCACTATTCATTAGTTGTCCCACATTTAACAAATTGTAAGCTAAACTAGGCATAAATTGAACATCATGCAATAACCTCTTTTTGCCATTACTAGTACATATAGCAATCGTACCTTTTCCTTCAACCTCAACTTGTTTGTTGTCACCCAAGCAAACTTCAGATTTTTGTGAAGAATCCATTTCCTCAAACAAGGAGCATGAGCTACACATGTGGTTATAACACCCGCTGTCGATGAACCAAACATGATCAGGAACACTAATTATATAGGAATGTGCTATGAACAATGTTTCAGTATCTTCTCTCTCCACAAAGCTTACTCGCCTTTGGTCATCCTTTTGCTTTACCCAACAGTCTACTTCTAGATGACCTAACTTTTTACAATAGTTGCATTGAATGGAGCTCTTTGAATTGAATTATCTCTAACATGAATGTCGAAAATGACCTCTACCACCACCACAGCCAAGTCCATGAAATCCATCTCTACCTCTACCTTGGGAATTTTTTGACTTCCCCTTTTGAGAATACTCCCCTTTTACTTGGAAAGCCTTCTCCTCAATTTTCTCTTATGACCTACCAATTCTAGCTTCATGGGCTAAAATAGAAGTCATTAACTCGTCAAAAGTGTATATAAATAGGTCCTTAGACTCTTCTATAACAGCATCAACATGATCAAAATTAGAGGTCAGACTACTTAACACCTTACTAATAACAGTTTCATTAGTAATTGTTTCACTGTAGGACTTCATGTGGTTCATTATTCCAGATATTCTGAATAATATTTCTTGTACTCACCCTTTGTTTTTCATAGCCAGTGTCTTAATTCACGACATAAAGTCTGTAATTTAACAGTGATTACCTTTTTATCTCCAAAATATTTTTGCTTGAGAGTCTTTAAGCCTGATTTAAAGTCCTAGTTGTAACAATTCGAGGAAAAATGTCATCATCTATGTAGGACCCTACTCCCACGAGACACGTCCCTGACATCCTGAGCAATATTCGAGTTTGTATCTCGCAAGGGTGGCATGCTAGAGCATTCGAATAGCCAAAACTAAGTACAATTTTTTTTTGAAACAACCAACATATACACATTTTGCAAAAAAAATCAATAGAAAAATCGGGCCCACTTTATTTCATAAATATTTGCATTAACAACATTTCAACCATTACATAAATCATCAAAATTTCACTTTCCACTTG
>JAOSBK010000005.1:12950854-12961789 GCA_027568895.1 Erythroxylum shatona | reverse complement strand
CACTACATTACATTATGAACCCTTCCATCCTTCCCAAACAACTTTTTACTATATTACATTCCATTCCATTATAAACCTTTCCATTCTCTTCTATTTTATTACATTCTATTCTATTAATTAACATCTAACCAAACAGGCCTAAGCATCTTATGCTTTCTATTGATTTATGCCAGTAGTTCTCACGTGTCACGAAGTTTATGAAATAAAACTCATATTATTTATTCAAAAGGTGATTGACTGGTTGATCTAATGTCTCCTGTTGTCGATTTTAACAATTTAGTTGCCGTTTGTAACAAACAAGGCGGCCGATACCTGTAGTTGGAACAAATTGGTAATTTCAAAGCCCTGGTGATTGAGAATTGAGATGGGATATCCGGGGGGAAGTTTAGTTTACAAATGAAATGTCACACTTTTTGGTTTTGTGAATTCATCTTCACCTAACCTAAATGTTATGTTCTTCGGTAACCAATTGTCTGTTCCCTTGGCATGTTATCCAAACTTTGTCCATTATTATCGTATGAGTTGGTAAGGAGATCTTTTTGTTTAAGTGAGGTTAAGGGTTCGAATCATCCTCAAGTATGCAGTCGTTTAAAATTTGGGGTCAAAATTTTACCTCTTGTAAGGAATCTACCCAGTTAAAGCGAAAATTAGTCTGAGTATGGATAACTTAAAAATGTTTTCTCATAATTGAGATCTTCCTAAGACTGTTGGTAGTCAATAAAAAAAAAAACTAAAAATTTTTCTCATCTACGTCCCTTTCCATCTATTAACAACTCACGCAGTCCCTTTTCAATTAATCCTATGTCATGTAGCTCCAACAATTTGTCTCATGATAGCTAAATCGCATCGGTAAAATAGTAAAATACATTTTAGCAATAGAGGTCACATCACTATCCACTACCACCCTTTGAACAATAGAGCAATGGAAAGAAATTGAATTGGCTTTCATTTCAGATAAACAGAGTCTGTCATGGCGTGATAGGAAAACTAGAAGCTCGTGTTGTGTTCATTTCAATTACATAGTAATAACGAAGTGGCCGCATACTTTTGTACCACCTCATTACCTAATTTGAAAGAAAGCTAGGACAAATGGTCTATTCTCATCTTTACAAAAGTTTTAACTTTTTGAATCTTGCCTTAACATTTATATAATATATATTTTTACCTGGAGTACAAGTTTATATCATATAACTAATCAAAATACGTAAGTTTTCGTAAAAATGAGCGTAATTTTGTTACAAAAGTCACGTGTATATATATAAAGTCAGAGCCATTGTTTGAGGGAACTTGGATACATAACGACTAATCTAATTGAAAAAAGGCATGAGATGAGATCCATGTAAACTTAAAGTAAGCCGAATCTCCTGCTATGATAACCTTTCGCACAGGAAATGGGATAGTACTCATGGCTTGTTTGGATGAGTGGAATATATATTCTATTATCCACTTATTCTTAATAATTAGGTATTCTTAGTTTGTTAAAAAAAAGCCCACATAATAACCAATCCTAAGATTAATAATTGCTAGACATCGCAAGCAATCCTACCAACTTAACCAAATTATATACTAGCACAGCAATACTGTGCGATGTGCAGTAATAATGTCCAGTTAATTTAATCGGGTTATAATGTATGAATAAATATGAGAGATGTTAAAATTCAAGATTAAAAAATAGTAAAATTTAAAATTTGCCATCAAGTTATAAATATTATAAATTTGTAATTTATAAAAAGTAGTTATCAAATAATAGAAATTTTAAATACGAAAGGTAAATTTTCTAAAGAAGATTTAAATATATTATATTGAAAATATAAAAGGTAGAATATAAAAAGAAAATAAGTTAACAATAAATAAAAACTATGTAATTTAAAATTTTGTGGCAAGATAATGAATATTTAAATTTATTAATTTATAATAAAAATTAATAAATTTAATATAAAAAGGAAACAGGTAAAGATTGAATTAGATAATTCTTTTGGAAGACTGGAATTGATTAGTATCAATTATATGCAGACGTTAATGTGAGCTCTGTTTGACGATTATTGTGAAAGAAAGAGAAAAAATTAGGAAAAAGGAAACAAAAAAGAAAAGAATGAGATATTATATTGCTCAATCCTATTTCTATTATGATACAGTTTGAAGGCAACAACTCCTAAATTAATATACAACATAATATAATATGAATAAACACCATAACTATTGAATCAAAATAAGACACCACAAAATTAATACTGATGGATAATGAAATAAAATTAGGAAAAATGAAAGAAGGAAATGTATGAAACAAAAACAAGAAATTAGGAATTTGTTGGTGTTGATGAAGAAGATGGAGATGCTGAAGGTGGAGATGGGACGTGAAGTCCTTACATCTCCCAAGCTTGATGAATTTTCTTCTCCAACTTTCACTGTCGACGGGCAATCGATCGCAATTGTTCATTCATTGCATTAAGTTGGTTTTGTGTGTTATTGGAAGTGTTAACCAACAATCTATACGCTCTTTCCTAATCCTTCAGTGCACCTTCGTCATCACTTGAATTGAACGACGGGATGGGAGGTGCAGAACTGGAAGCGTTGGCTGAGAACTTCAACTTATATGCAGTACGTGTCCGATGATCTTTAAGTTGCATCTTATCATGTAGCAATATTTTTGCAGTCTTAAATATGGCACATCAAAAAATTGACACTTCATAAATATTAATCCGCTAACATCAACCTCAAAATGCTTTGCCAGAGTAGTAACTAAATAGCTCATTCCTATCAATGTTGTTTTCTTTGTTACAAATTTAATCAGAGATTTGGAAAAATGAATGAACATGTTAGGTATGTGCTTTTCATCTATGTAATATAATAGTGCCGGTTCCTTACTCGAGCATTTGTTGCTTTGACTTTTTCCAAAGACAACATAACACATGAATTTATGGACCAACAACCGTTCCGCAGAAAAAATGTAAGAATTCGATGCATTATGAGGATCAAACTCTGGCAAGTCAATCAAAAACTTCCAATAAGTTATAGCTAAGAAGGTCTGATGGGAACCTTCTACTTGTAACCTAGGAAACTGGAAAACCTCCCATAACAATCTCTTATCTAATCTATAAAGCTCACCTCCTAATCTGAACCAAAACTTCTTAGGTTTGTTGGATTGAAACTTTAATGATGTGAAGAATTATAATGTGAGTTCGGGAGAAACGAGATAATTTATTTGTACAAAATGTCCTCAACTGCCTCTATTAGAGAATGACATCACTTTATCTTTTAAACCTATCTATTCTAAGAGGCTGAAATCAAAATATCGGGAGTGAGAATCGTTTTACTTTTAAGAGCCAAATACCTCAACCCTTCTTCTGCCGAATAAATAGGAAAAGGAGCGTTGTAATTGGCTACTATGTTTACTATGTTTACGCCCATTTCAATTCTCAGCTCAGCTTCAATCTCTTCAACACTTCTGTTCGATCTTGGAGGCATGATGTAGCGAAAACTTGCAAAAAATAGCCAAAGAAATAGGACCAATTTTAAAACCAAAAAAAAGGAATCTGCGAAAATTAAAGGAATAGAGGAGAAATAAAATAATGATGACTCGGGTGCTCGAAAATGTCAAGCTTTTAAGGAAAAATTTAGCTAACTTACAAGATTTTGAGGAAACTTTGAACAAAATCTGCGATAAAATCCGAGATATTTGTGAAAGGAGAGTTAAGCGCGAGGAGTGTAGAAGAAGAGGCGCGCAAAGAGAAATGATGGACTGTTTTAATGAACACTTTTTACGAGCCGCAAGCTGTACTGACCGCTTTAATAAAATGATCATTTATTTCATAAGAACATTTACATTTTAATTAATTTTTACAATTTTCCTGTATTTTGTGTTAATTGTAATTTTTATATAATCAATTTTCTCTTTGAATTATAATGTATTTATTTTGATCTGATAAAATAAAATAATAATAGAAATTATTTTGATATAATTTCAAGCTCTGATAATTTATTCCCCTTATCTACAAAAATCAGATAAGAATTTTGTTCTTAATATTAAAAAGGCTAAGTGTTATATAATTCAAATTATTTTATTTCTAAAAATATTATCACTTTATTAAGTTGTGAATATTAATATTTGGTGAATATGTTACTGTATTAATAATAATTATTATTTTGATATTTAAATTATAAGGTGAAAAATATTCAGCAAAAAAAAATTATCATCAACATACACACTATATACTCGTAATTACTATTTTATTAAGGACCGAATGTTAATATTAATTTAATATGCTATTTGTAACTGTGCATTATTAATTGTTCATTGTTATTATATACACTATATACTCATAATTACTATTTTATTAAGTATCGAATGTTAATATTAATATTATATGTTATTTATAACTATGCATTATTAATTATTCATTGTTATTATATTTTAGATTCTAATATTAAATTTAAATCTTAATCATAATTTGTTTATTATTGTTAATTTTATAATATAATTTACTCTTATTTTATTATTTTTATTTGTTAGAAGACAATAAAACAATGATATTTACATAACATATCTGTCAACTAAAATAATATTTTGTTACTCAAAAGGCACAATTAATTTAGTATTTAATTTAATTTATATTTTTTAGATGAATATAAGTAATAATTTAGAAATAAAATGTTATTTTTAGTTTTTGTTTTCTACTTTCAATTTCTATTTTTAAAAAAGTAAAAACATTTTAGTTATTTTAGTTATATTTTTGTTATTGATAATAATTAAATATTACTAAAATTTAAAGATTAATTATTTTATTAATTGTATTCTTTATGATTAACTATATTTTATTAAAAATGAGGATTGATAGAAAAATTAGAATTTGAAATTTAGTTGGCTTGTCAGATAATTTAATGATAACAGGAATGTCGCCATATATTCTTGAGCTCCTCAAGTTTTAAGACTTCTTGAGACAATTTGTAGGGCTATATCTCTAAGTTACTCCAAATTAAAAATCATCTCTTTTGGAATCCTATAGATCCAGATATAATCAAAAAACTGAGGGGTGTTCAGTAAAATAACACCAGTTCATACCATTCTAATAGATTCTCTAACTTTCGTTCAATCAATCTTTTTCAAATTAATTCAGAATGCTACCAATTTTTGTAGAGAGGTAGAAAAATATGTTAGGAATCTATTGGTTCAAGAATCAAGTCATTTGGATGTCTAAAGAAGAAGTTATGGTCAAAAGAAGCAAGATTGTTCAGTAAAAGAGAAAATCTCAAATGCACGATCGTGCTTAAGCATGAAGGTGTAAATTCACTATACCCCAAAGTCACCGTCGTGCTTTTCTACTTAACTCAAAAGTCATCGTCGTCAATTCCACTTCTTCTTCTCCACCAATATCTCAACTTTAAAACTCCATAACTTTTGATCCAGAACTCCAAAATTTGCAAACTTTATATCAATGAGAAGCTAAGAGAAAGATTTACAACTTTTATGAAAACAATTTTGTCAAAATCTACCTAGATCGGTACAATAAATTTATGGAATTTTCGAATCAAAATTTAACTCTCTTACTATTCATTCCTAGAAATTTCCAGACTTCCATTTTCAAAAGCAAACACTTCAATTTTTAATCTACTCCATTTCACTTAACTCATTCACCACAAATTCACACTACCTCTAAAAATACAAATTTAACCAAGTTTCATCAAAATCATAAAAAAAACACATATCATCAGTTGAACTCTTCATGCTCTGTCATACACCATTCACTGCATTTTCAACTTTTGTCCATATTCTCCATTTTCCTCTCAACTTTTATTTATACACTCATTCCCATCTTAGACCATCATTTTAAAACTACTTTTCAACTCAAAAATTATTTTCTTAATCATCTCTAAGGAGCTCACCTATTCACGCATAAACACCTATATATTCATACATGCACAATGAAGAAACAGAGCAATTTACCTTTCCATAGCTAATTCTCTATACTAATCATATATATTATTTCATTGCTATTTGAACTCCAAAAACCATGTCCACAACACCTGATCACTAACAATCCATCAAAAAACTAAATAACACCATATTCACAATTTTCATCACATTAACACAATGTTCATGAATATAATTATACGTAAATGCCATAATCATGTATTGATAATAAATTCATCAACTTCATTTCAAAAATCCACAACTCTAACAAATTTATTCACTACTTACTTGATGTGAGTAATATCAACTTTCTTAACATAACAAAGATGAGATTATAAATGAACCAACAACTTAGATATGACAAGACTTATGTTAGCGCAATCAGAGATATGATCAAATCTTTATACTAGATTTTCCTGGTCAATTACTGCACTCAATAATTCTCAAGTACTGCATCTTTCCATTTAATTATTGCGAAGATTTGTGTCAGATAAATCCAACCTTATCACCTATTATGTGATATTGCATCTAAAAATCAGCGGCATATGTATTTATTGTATGCAGCTCTCTATGTTTTTATGAAAGTCCAGATTTTGGGACAATAAATTTAACTATTCAGTCAAATAAAGATAACCAAAATTTATTACTCTGAGATTTAATTGGCTTCCCAACTCAATAATTCTTAATGTTTATGCAATTGATGTCAAAATTTGGCATTTTGCTTTTTTTTTAAGAGTTTTGGAGAAGATGAATCGACACATATTTCTCCATTTTCATCAAAACAAGCAAGGGAAAAATAATATAAAATAAACATAGGCATTGATGGCCGGCGAAACAAATATCCCTTTTAAAATAGCAAGAAAACTAACAATATTATTTTTCCATAGTTTAAGAATCAAAACAAAACTGGTATTCCTAAAGCAACTACTTCGTCCTTCAACATCGTCCTTCAACATCCAAGGCCACTCAATGGCAGAATGCTGCGTCAGAAAAGAAAGAACATACCATCAATTCAAACTCCACCATCGAAGTCATTGTGATTCTTAAATACTAACATTCTTTCTAATAAGAAACCAATAATTTGGTATTACCATCAAAACTTGAGTAACATATAAGATAGAATTCGACCTTGAACAGCAAACTCCTGCAACATCAGCGCCTCTTCCTCAGCGTCAAACACCATACCCAACACATTACATAACATTACTAAATAAAATAAAATAAAATAATGTTTACATTATGAAAAGCGATAAATGACATGTAGCATTTGACCAAATTCCTCATCAGACTTCAAAATATCTTGGCTACATGATTCTTGCTACTCGCTACATTCTCCCTCGTCATTGATGGAAAGCAATTTGATTCGGTCAGTGAAATTAGATCCATTCAAAATGGGTTTATCATCACCTCTCGAAGAATCTACACAAGCCCATAAGATCATTAATAAAGCATAACTGAAGGAAAAAATGCAGCCAGAGAAAGGAAATGGAGACTTTTTGTTAAAGCTGAAACTTGAAAGCTTCGAAGTCATTGTCGGAGTCATAATCGACATCAACAGTGGAGTTGCGATGACTGATGTGTATTTTTTGACCAACAATAATTTCTCTCTCCTGGACTTGTTTGTTGGTCTTCATTGTCAAGCGATTTTTCTTTCTTCACCACATATCTGCTCAATATCTCCTCCACAATGTCCGGGCTCTCATGCAAAAATCGATTATTGAGGATCAAACGACATGAGGTTGAGAGAGGAAAGAGGCCCGGTGAAATAGGTGTTGGGGTGGTAGTGCTAATACCGATCAATATTCTGAGATTCATGTCGAAGATTCTAATGGCATTGTGACGCTTACTCCTATCTCTACAGAGTTTCAGATTTGGTTTATCTCGCCGAATGGAGGCGTCATTGTCGTCTTTCTGGGCTGCTTATTAAGAATGAAAGAGAAAATATCTCTTGGAAGGCTAGAACTTTGAAAGGGAGAGGGAGAGAAACGGCCTTATAAGGGCGTTAAATAAAGTACAAATATTAGAAAAAAATGCAAAAAAAAAAGCTCCTGATAAAATGGACAAACAGGATGGACTTCGTGTCAACCATCCCTTCATTCTTAGTATATATACTTAAATAGTAGATTTTGTATTACTAATTAGTTGACTATACGTAGACATAATTTTTGTTGTCTGTCAACGCCCAAAACTTGATGGGTTTTTCTTCACTCAATATTACAGATTACATCTTCAATCAAACGGCCCAAGGAACGGTGAGAAGATCCACCCTCCGTTAAAGCTTGCCTGCTCTTTTCACTTATTTCTTTCACCTTCCTCCTCACTTCACCGTCATGATTCATCACACACCTTATTCCTCTCTCTATAACAGCGGCACTCACGATCATGCCCTTCGAAAATGAAGTAGTGATGAACGGGTCGCTTTTGTAGTCAACTTGAATCTCCACTCCTAAGCCCAGCTCTTTGACCAATAGGAACGCATTGAATTGTTGCTCTGCGTAGAGAGGTAGTGTTGCTATCGGCACACCGAACCACAAGCTCTCCAACGTTGAGTTCCAACCACAGTGCGACACGAACCCTCCGATTGCTTTGTGAGCCAGAACTGCTACTTGTGGGGCCCATCCTATCACTTTTCCGATCCCAGCTGTCCAATCAAGGAAGCCTTCGGGTAATGCTTCTTCGGGATTTGTGTACTCGGTTGGAGTTTCCATTGTACCTTTTGATGCAGGCTTGCGTAGGGACCACAAGAAACGGTGACCACTACGTTCGACGGCCAACGCGATTTCTGTTACCTGCTCCATATCAAAGCTCCCCATGCTCCCGAAGCAGAGGAACACTACCGATGATGGAGCCTGATCATCAAGCCATCTCATGATGCAGTCCTGATTATACGTTCCTTGATCACCTTTTAGGTTCAAAATGGGCCCCACTGGATAGACAGGAGGCGCATTGCCATTCTTAGATTCAGTGGTCAAAGCGTTGACTGCGTGGGATTCCAACTCCATGAATGTGTTTACCATGATACCCTTGGTTTCTCGGTACCTCCTAATTAGTTGAAGCGAAACAGAAAGCCACTGTTCATTCATCAACGTAGAAGGCAAAACCTTAGCAGGAAGCGGGAGACTTAAGGTTGGAACGGACAACTCAACGTCGGAGTTCTCAAACTTGGTTGGGTCTACTTGTTGGTGATCATGAATGTACTGTATATGGAAAACAAGACCGAGAAAAGCTGCACCCGAAGTGAAGAAAATATAGGACGGAACTCCGAATTCATTTGCAACATCTATGAATTGGGTACAGAACATGTCAAGAACGAACCCTCCAAGTCGAGGCACTTCGGGCCTTGATTCTGGTTTAATGAGGTTGGAAACAACTTCTTTGACATGGGGTTTTTGGGTTTCGATAAGGGTATTCATTGGCCAGACGGAAGTGTCACTAGGGTCGAGCTCTATAGCAGGTAGCTCGATGAATCGCAGACGATTAGATATGTTGGTGGTGGCAAGTGACTTGATAAACTCACTAGTTTTATAGTCGAAAGGCATCTTCATGACGAGGAAAGTGACGGAGACTCTTTCATCGCGGTCAACGAGTACTTTTGCGAACTCCGTCGACGACACAAGGTGGCCTGCAGCGGGTGCAGAGACGAACACCAATTCCACTTTCGTCATTTAGGAATGAAAAAAGCAATTTTCTTTTGGCCTATATTGACCTTAACAGAGAAGATAAGAAACCTGTGGCCTTTATATGAAACATGTACATGTGGTTCGCATTGAAGGTTGTGTTCTGAACAATGTCTTGTCTTTATGGCCAATTATTCGAATTGATGTCTGATGTCATGGCTTTGCTGGCTAGAAAACTGCTTCACTAATAGTAAGGTAGCCGATGAGTTAACTGGGAAATTTCGGCGCATTCAAAGATGTTCGAGTCGGCAAACGCGATTCAGATAAATACGAATGGATCTTTCAAACTTGAGATCAAATCGACGAACTTTAAACAGAACTTAATTTAATGTGTAATGTTAGCAACCTGGAGTTTGTAATTCAATAATTTACAAAGCAAAATATAAATCTAAATTTTATAGGCTCAAACTCATACACAATTAAAATAAATGTAGAATTAAGAAATGATTTGGCTAAACTTTTACATTTTGGTTGCAATGTTTTTATTTTTATTTTACTTTTTATTTGTAAATAAAAATAAAAACTTAATCAATCTTAGTATAATTACACTTTTATTAATAATAATAATAAATAATAAATTAAATTTAAAGATAAATTAAATTTATAAACTAATTAAAGTAAATAATTATATTTAAACGTTTTACGCAATATTTTAATAAATATTCATTATATTTATTAAACTAATTAATTAATTAAAATTTATTTGTATACATTTTAATTATTAGAACTAGTTTTATTATATAAAATTAAGGTTCATCTTTAGGTTATTTAATTACATCACCTACTCTATACTTACATCAGGAAACAGTCTCTCTGCTACGTAAGGGTAAGATTGCGTACTATCAAACCTCTTCAAAAATCGCTTTATTACAGAACTTCGGGATATGATGATAATGATGACCTACTCTATACTTACCACATCTTCCCCTAAAACTATATCCTTTACTCAAGCCAATAAATTTCTTCACTTGTATAAGGCTATATTTGATAAATTCACTATTTTCCATCTCAATGACACCCGGACTACTATTCTCCCTGCCCCAAATGCCAACATGGTTAGCTGTACATCCAAATGCCAACATGGTTAGCTGTACATGAGTATTTCGCGCCAAACGAAATCCTGGTGGCATTACTTAATGTTATAAAGTTTGTCTAGTTGTCAAAGGTTTTCATCAAGCTTCCAGTTTTGACTTTCATGAAGATCATTTGATCCAAATCTCTCTAGATCAACCCAAAAAAATTCACAAAAATTTCTGCTTACAAATCACTTTCAGCTACTATTCATCCCAAACAAATTTTAGACTTTCAATTTTCTAAAAACTAACACTTTCACTATTCATTTCTTGCTTT
>JAOSBK010000005.1:12929682-12943455 GCA_027568895.1 Erythroxylum shatona | reverse complement strand
AACCATCCCTTCTACTTCATTTCTAACTCCATTTCAACCCAAAATCATTCACAAATACATCAAAATCTATCTTTGATTATTAACCATAAAAGATTAAAATATTTTCATCAATAACTTCCTACAGACATTCAACTTCATTTTCACTTCTAACTATCATTAAACATGCTTTATTCATCAAATCAAAAAGAAGATGATTATACTTACATGTTTATCTAAAGCTTGTTCAATCACCATGAAACCCTAGCTTAGAAATCCCTAAAAATCAAAATGATTCTTTAGTTCTTCGTTTCTTCCAACACAAACCCCAACACAAATCCATTACTCTAATCTCTTTTCTAACAAAGCAAGAAGAAAAGATAATTACCTTAACAAATCCTCTTCCTTCTTCTTCCTTCCCCATTTTCTTCCTCTCCCTTTCTTTCTTATTTTCGTTTCTTTCTTCTCTCAAATGCAAGACACTTCTTTTTCTTCTTCTTTTTATACTCTTAATGAATGTTAAATGCCCATTTTGCCCTTCTTTTCATGCCTTATGTCTTATACCCTTAGTGAACTTCTAATAATGCCCTTCATTCATTCTTATAACATTAATACTTCAATTCAATTAACCTGTATCATAAAATCCTACTAACCTTGTCATAACAAATTAACTTCAAAATTTAATCTATCAACACCTTAAAAATCCTTTTAAATCATGCTTAACTAGAGAAAAAATTACGGGGGTCAGTAAGTTAACACAGTTGTGACTGCTTTACCTCTCAACAAATGCCCCTCTCTTTCCTACCTATGATGGATAGGAGGATTCTTGAGGTCCAAAATTTTTGATTCCATCGATTAGTGATCAGTGGAAGAAGAAATTATATGATCCATTCAAGTTGTGCATCCTTACCAAGATGTCGAAATCCCAGTTTCCCTAATTTGAAAGCTTTTCGAGTCTCCTTTTACGAGGACTAACTCCCTTTCCCACATTCAGCACTCAACGCCTTCACATTATTGTTGTTTTTTGTAGTTTTCTTTAGTTAAGCATACGCATTTTCTTTTGCTACGTCGTTGTTCGAGTTCTGTTGGTCTTATTACATAGAATTTCGTCGTTTTATTGCTTGCATTCTTCACCTGATTGTCCAGCTACAACGTCTTATGTTTTATTTACTGTAGGAGAGTATTGCTTCTCTCTTAGCGATGTACTCCATTTTAAATCCTTCAATCAAAATTTTTTAATTTCTAAACAAATTTCCTGGATATTGGGGAATAGATAAAGATACTACCCCCTGATTTTATCTATTTTGCACATGTCCGTAATAGGTAAACATAATATTTTTTCCTCTTCGACTAGTTCTTCCCCTCTCCTTTTTTCCCAACAAACTTTCTCACTCATGTAGCAACACACCTCTCTCTTATATGGTCTCAGTCAAGCTCTTCGTCTCTGGTTTAGTGGCTCTCTCTCACTCTTCACACTCTCGTCTCTTTCCTCCACTCTCTGGTCTAGTCTCACTCACACTCTTCGTCTCTAGCTTAGTAGGTCTCTCTCGCAATTCACACACTCGTCTCTTTTCTCTAACATTTTTCAGCCAGTTGCGTTGATTCAATAAAGACAACCTATCCCCCAAAATTTGTCATCGGTAATTAATTTTTTTCAATTTTTATTATAAACCCAACTTGACCAAGTTTGTCTTTTGGAATTTATTTGCTTCTAACTTGATCAATTTCTAGAATTTAGACTCATTTTAGATTGTTTCTTGGAATAAATTTGGAGTTGTCCTTGTTGCAACATATGTTTTCATTATCTTAAGAATTTTGTTATTTTATTGACAATCTCTTGCATAAAAAAACTTCTACTGGCCCTAATGGATTTGTTTTTTCCCAAGGATGCATATTTACGAATTGCTTTTTGTGTTTACTAAAATTCTACAAGGGTGTATTGATGTTGGAATTAGGTTTGATGTGATATAAAACTTTTTGATGTAGATAGGTTTCGTAAATGGTTGCAATTTTTAAACAATTAATTTTAGGAAAGGAAAAAAAGCATATTTTGGTCTCTTTTGTGCATTTGTTTGTGAAGGAAATGGGAAAAAAGTAGAAATGGTTTGTGTGATATACGACTTTAAACTAGAGAACTTATTCGTATACAAAATATAAAGTTAAGTATCTGGAACTTTAACAAAGTTTTGTTTTGTTATTGGAGACTTTAGGACACCTTTATCATGTAATGCCAATTCATCTTCATTACTATGGTGGAAGCAGCATGTGTACTGCCTTCCACAAGATTGGTGTGTGTTTCAAAATTGTGGCCTTAATGATCATGGTCATAGGATCCATCCCATTTTCATATCTTGAAAAGCCAAAACTAGCTGGATGTATGCCTTTTCTCTTTCAATGTCTATACTTTGAGATGTGTTTTGGATGATGGAGATGGTTGTAGCATTATAGGTAGTGTAATGTCATGACTTATCTTAAATGTTAGCCTATCTTAACTACATTTTTAACACTATTATCTAGCTACATTAGTCGTTCACCTTTGAGGGATATATTGTAATATCAATTTCTTGCAATAATTCATTCTCTATGCTTGTTATTGAAAAAATGCAGTTTGGAAACAAAATGTAAGGGTGGAATAATATTATGTTTATGATCTATGTAAGGGTGGAAAATTGCAATTTATGATCTATGTTCTTGACTTCCCTCTTTTGGATTGAGTTGTATCTAGCTAGGTAGACATAATGAAATATTAAACTAAATAATTCATAGAAATAACGTGCAACAGTTTGAACCAAGAACTTGAAATATTTGTATATCTATAAATTCAAATCATCTTTTTCCCATTAAAGGTTAGGGAATTTGATTCAATTTAACTTCTATAATCTTTTAGGATATCTATCTTGTCCTTGGTTTAGATAATGTCCTACTAATGATACTATATGCTCCAAAGATAGCTTTTTTTGATCAGTTATTAGTTACTGATGAAATTACAAAACCAAGGTCATTTCTAGGCCTAGAAAAATGTACTTCCTTTTCCTTAACCACTAGGGTCGTTATGCTTATTCTGCTTTTGCCTTTCTTTCTATCGTGTGATTCTTTTTCCTTAAGTTGGTGTTGGGTTATTTGAGGTAGGATTTTATTTAAATTGTTTGTTTAGGAAGCAATTTTGGTTTTTATGTTCTACAATTCCCTCTTTTATGTAAATACATTAGAAATTTTATTTCTTACAGTCATCACTCGTTTGAGTTTGTGTAGAAATATCGAAAGAACAAAAGGATTGTGGCTGTCTGGGTTGTATGGTTGTAAATGTGTTACGTGGGTGAATTCTTGCCACATATTGAATATTATGTTGAAGTTTAAATATTTTTTCTAGTTATTTAAAATAGGGTTGAAACTTATCTTTTGTTCAACTACATAACTTTTTAATCATTTAAAGCCCTATGTTCAGTTTATTTTCAATATCATCCCATTGTTATTTTATACTATAATTGCAACTATATAATGAATGCTAACATAAGTTGGACCAAATTCACGAAGTATATGAAGGAAAAATTAACCACTGTAAAATGCTAGAAAGCCATGTGATAATTTTCTAAAATTATCTACATTAACTAGCAAAAGAATGAATCACTCTCAAAGATTGAAGAATGCAATATGCAAGGTGTATAATAATAATAAAAAGAAAAAGAAAAAGAAAAAGAAAAAGAAAAAATAAATAATAATAATAATAAGAAGAACAACAACAACAACAACAACAACAACAACAACAATAACAACAACAACAACGACAACAACAATAATAATAATAACATAAGAAAATTAATAATAAAAGTATTAATAATAATAATAAGAAGAAAAAAAATGATGATGATAATGATGTAGTTAGTGAGGATTAGAATGGATATTTTAATATTTTTGTTAATTATTCCTTTGTTATTCTAAATTTACGCTTTCAAATCAAATATTGATATAAAAATTCTTTAGCACTAAACCAAGCTTAATAATACCTATTTCATTCTATTTCTTATTTATTTTATTACTAAAAATAATCATTTTATTCCTTCTCTATTACAATAAATGAACTAATCACCCTAACAAGGTGACTATGCCATCACCCATCTCTTTGTAAATATGGAGCTTTCATGGACCCATATCAGGTGGGCTGGCACTTGAATGCCTAAGCCTCTGTTTGATTGGGCTTATACCAGTATAGGTTTTTTTAGAAGATTTTTTTATGAGAAGAACTTTTCAATGAAACTAGTTGACTGTTTAGCTGTCATTTCAAAAAGAGCTTTTTTGAAAAAGCTTCATACAATAGACTGTTTGACAACATAAAAATAAAAAGTACTTTTAATTTTAACTATATTTTATTTTGTAATAAAAATTATTTATTCATATAAAAAATATTTAAAATATATTAAACAATATGCAAAGCACAATATATTCATTATTATATAATTTTAGAAAATATAAAACATAAATGAAAAAATATCTAACCAAATATTTTATATGAATTATAATATAAGTAAAAATAATATAAAAAATAAATATTAAAACATATGTAAATAATCAAATAATTTATATAAATCTCAAAATAAACATGAAGATAAGTTTGTGGATATAAAATATAAAGACAGAAGGGACTAAAAATAGACTCATTAATTGATATGAAAAATCTACCTGAAAAAATCATTTGAGAGGTTTTTTTGAGAAGCTTCAAATTTGAGCTTGTTAAAAAGATGTACTTTAACTACCAAAAAAGTTATATCTATTAAAGAAGTATTTTTTATTTTATAATTAAATACTTATTTTTCTTAAAAAACTTTTATTGTAGAAAAAAGTATTTATTGACTTTCCAAAAACTTATCTAATTGGGCACCAACTCTCATTTCCATTTCACACCAACAAGAAGTCAATGCTTCGTTATTTTGTTTCTCTTTCTTGATGACAGATTTGGATACAAATTTTCGGAAAAGAAAATTAAGAAATTGGATCGTAAATGGCCTTGTGTATGTATGAGCACGATGCAAAGTCGACCCAAATCCAAAAATATAGAAAAGCAAATTAGCCACCAATTCCGTCTTGTTTCTCTTTGCCACGTTCCTTTTCAGGACACCACCATCTTTTTAATTTTTATCTGATTCTGTAGTATTTTTATCACACATCACCACTTTTCTGTCTCTATCTGGCTTGATCCAAAACCAAAAGGTCTCGACTTTGAGTCTGTTTGATCATGCCCTTCTTTGGTTTTTGACGGAGATGCTTTTTGGATCCTAATCATGCCCTGAAATTAATCACGTCTCGTAAGTACGTGCACCCCTTTTTGATTATTGCCCAGTTATTGTTATCTGCTCTCTGTTTCTTTACACACAATCATGAGCCCACATGAACCAAAAGGTTCATACTTTCATATAATTTTGCAAGATTCTTCTCTTTCTCTCTCCCCTCTGCCTGTGTCTTTCGAGGTTCACTGTCGTTGATGGGTTCGGGGGACTGTCGACTTACAGTTTATAGGCGCTCCTTCCAAATTTTTTTCCCTCTGTTTCGCTTAAATTCTTCGACTATGAAGTGTATCTCCATTTCGAACGTTTTACTTTTTCTGTTTTTCAGCTTGAAAATGTCCTCCCATTAGCAACTGTCGTAATATGAAAACTAGCTTTCAGCATGTGTCAAAGTTGGTATCTTTTTATTTTTCCCAGCATTCTAATGCTAGCCAAACTTGACTGAAAAGTGGAAGCCCGTTCAA
Source organism: Erythroxylum shatona (assembly GCA_027568895.1). Classification (NCBI taxonomy): domain Eukaryota; kingdom Viridiplantae; phylum Streptophyta; class Magnoliopsida; order Malpighiales; family Erythroxylaceae; genus Erythroxylum; species Erythroxylum shatona. The sequence continues at coordinate 12,937,736 of JAOSBK010000005.1, read as the reverse complement.
GCTGAACCAACCACGATCTGTTTGTTGCCTGAGAAAATCTCAGGATAGAAATTGAATCGTGCATCTTTTATGTACTCTTCGGATTTGGCTTTCGTAGTTGATTGGCGGATAGATAATAGTAACGAACCAATCCGCCTTTCGTTCCCTTTTATGTTTGGAAATTTGGTGTCCTTTCCATTTTGGTTTTCACGAATTATTTTTCGTTGCTCGTATTTTTCATCTTCTAGTCAATCAAACAGTTTGTTAAAGCAGCTTTCTTTTTTACAAAGTTGAGGAAAAGTTTAGAAAAAGAATTAAAAGCCTCCCTTTTAGATGGATAATTTCTGAGCCACAGTAGTTATGAAACAGAAGAACTGGCAGAATCAAGAAGTAAGGAGGAGTTGCAAAGACTTCATATAGACTAAAAAGAAGATGGGTTCTTTCAAAGGTCATGCTTTACCAGGAACCTTTTTCCTTTTGGTTGGAGTATGGCACATATGGAGCGCTTTGGTTCGATTTGCATCAAACCCGAAGGCCTTCCGTTTTCGGATTTGGAACCCTGTATCTGGTTTTGACGGCAAACTCAACTACTTGGAGCTCTATCTTGTGGTTTTCGGCGCTTTTGTTGATTTATGTATTGAGTTTTTATATTCTACCCACCTCAAGTTTTTCGTCAATGGAGTTCTCAATCCTTCTCATATGAACAATTTCGAGCATACCGGGATGCTTCTCATGTTCCTTATTTTTGGAGTTGTCACCTTGCTATCGGAAAAAACAAGGTTGGTTCTCTTTAATTTGATGTGTTATTGGCTTTTGCTTTGTGGTGATGTATAATCGTGTGATGACTCATAAGAAATGAAGAAAATAGAAGGAAATTGGGGTTTCTTGAACATAACCTTACGTAGGAGTTTTGGTCAACCACGAATTGCTTATATATACATTTAAAGTTTGTTTCTTTATCCTTGCTTTCTCCAAAATTTCCTCTGGTTTACCGGGGTTAATTTAGTCATATGGAGAGGACAATATGAACTCTCTGACTCTCTGTTGAGAGCTTGCACAATTTTATCGGCAAGACTCTGATCATCAAATATTTAAGATAGTAAAAAGATAAGAACTTAGGTAATGAGGTCATCATGAGCTTGCCAAGTCTGAGCTCAAGGAAACCAAATCCAGGTTGCGCGGTTCTTTATGAAGGCATGAATGCCAAACTGTTGAAGGTTCTTTTTGAAATCGAATAGTGGATAAATGGGGTGAGAAGTAGCTTATTGATGGGGGTGTCGGAGGTAAACGCATGATTTTAAACAAATTCTTGAGTTATCAGAAGTTGCAGATTGTAGCTTTGTAAAAAACTTACCTCGCTTGCATTGGAAGTTCATCAGTGATGGAGTAAAGAGTAATTCATCACTGATCGTATAGAGTTAACTAGGATCAGGACTATGAACTAGTTCAACTCCTTTAAGCTTCTCTCAAAAGCATTGGTTATGGTATTTTTGAAGAATTAGTTAGAGAACTATGAACTAGCAACAGACGTATGCAATAAGCTTGCAATACGACTTAAAACTGTTTCCTTAGCATGCTTTCTTTGTGGTATATGCTATCAGTGGGCTTGACGAGGTCCCCATCTTCAAGATACAGGCATATTTTGTTTCTTTTTCCATTTACCTAAGGATCTACCTTTTCTTTTGTAAATAATAAGAAGCAATGCCTTGAACGGACCTTGTGTATTTTCTATCTCAAGCAATCATTGAATAGGACTTCCAACTTTTTATCATTGTAGTGATGAGGTCTATGATTGTATGACTCTCTGTTGAACTGTTGAATTGTTTAGCATGATCTAGCAATTGTTGCCTGCCTGTAAATAAGGCTTGCCTCAAATCATTTAAACAGCAATCAAACTTTATTGTGATTCATTGTTTAAGAGGAAATTGGATTCAAGACCATCAGTCCTGATGATGCGTCCATTACATTGAATTACTACTAATAATACTAATAATAATTAATGTAGATGTGCTGAGCTTTTCCTTTTCAACTACAGTACAAATTTTCTTTTCTGGGTTAATTTCTTGCAGGCTTTTACCTTTGCCAGATGAAGCCCTTTGTTTGGTGGCAGCATCAGCATTTTGTGCAGAATATCTACTGTTTTATTTTCACTCGACAACCCATCAAGGACTCGAGGGATATTACCATCTCATCCTCGTCCTTCTAATTGGACTCTGCATTTTATCGACTGTGGCTGGCGCCCTCATCCCAACCAGTTTTCCTGTTGATTTGTCTAATGGTGTTGCTATTACTCTGCAGGGTCTCTGGTTTTATCAAACTGCTTTTACTCTTTATGGCCCCATGATGCCGGATGGTTGTCGGTTGAAGGGTGATCAAATCAGATGTCGGTCAAAAGACACTGAGGTTCGAGGTGAGCTGCTTGCTAACTTTCAGCTCTTCTCATTGGTCCTTGGAGTCCTCATAGCGGTGGTGGTAGCGTATGGTTTTCTAACTTCAAGATACAGGCAATCTAATATTAGGAGCTTACACCTGGTACAGATGAATTAGGTTACTTGATAAGGTACTTCTTTTCCCCGCCGTATAAGCACGCATTTGATCTTCTAGACTATGAGTATAAAGTATAAACTGGATGTGAAATTTTTGGCTATTTGTTCACTTACCACTTAGAATGTAAATGTAACTGACATGGAGATGATTACATGATTTAAAATTATATAATAATTAATATATTATACTTTGCATATTGTTTAATATATTTTAAATAATTTTTATATGTATAAATAATTTTTATTACAAAATAAATTATAGTTAAAATTAAAAGTACTTTTTATTTTTATGTTGTCAAACAGTCTATTGTATGAAGTTTTTTCATGTTGTCAAACAGTCTATTGCATGAAGCTTTTTCAAAAAAACTCTATTTTAAATAACAACCAAATAATCAACTGACTTCTTAGAAAAGCACTTTTTAGAAAAATTCTACCGACAAAAGCTCTACTGCCAAAAGTTCTACTGATATAAGCTCATTCAAACAGACACTTATTGACTGAAACTAGAATGACTATCCTCTCTTACTATCGCTGTTCTTGTCCTAAGATTAGTCCCTCTTCTTTAGCAATCAAGACTCCTAATTTTTGGCTATTTGTTCACTTACCACTTGAAACTTTAAATGAATATATAATGTATCAATAGAATACATTATGTTATAATATACAAACTTACAATAACTAATTAAGTACGGCAATAAATTTAATTTTTAAAATTCTAAAAAAATTGTTTATAGTTTTCAGTTTTACATAAAACTCTTTCATTTAAAATGCAGTAAAATTGTTGATATGACAACACAATTCAACTCTTAATCCAAATTCAAACTAATTAAACTCAAATCAAATTAATAATTTAAGAATTATACAATAAATTATTTATTTTAATTGACTTTAATTAGTTTCAATCAAGAGTAAGAGTTAAATTGAATCATGTATCAATAACGCGTAATTGATCCAACCTATGACCTCCATATCGTGTGTTTTATCGTTGTTTTTTAATAATACTCTAATACAAAAAGGTTTTTTTAAATTAAACTCATAACAAAATTTAATAAATTACTTAAATTTATTTTAATAAAAGTCTAAGATAAAGAGCTATATTTTTTAAAATTTGAAATCATAAAAATAAACATTTAAAATTAGAAATTGTTTTGTATAAAATGACTTTTCTTTGTAATTATTTAAGCATGCTTTTGTATTCTTTTAGTTTCATGCAGCAATTTTAAGGAAATATCTTTTCAATCTTCCCTGTTTTGCTTATCATTTTAACCAAACTTTAGTTATTTCTCGGTAAATGCGATAGTGTTAGAATACTTTCACGCATTTTCATTATTTCTAACAATTGGTTACGAAAATAAAATTTTTCTTGAACGTTATTTTGTATTTTCCCAAATAATAACCTTAAATTATGATTATAAATTATGTTTACAATTTAAACAATATTTAAAAACAAAAACATTCTCACGGGGCATTCCTTATAAACTGTGTTCTTGCTTTAAATTATACAGCACATCCATAAGGCTTCGTTAGTAAAACCAACATTATACTGTCTAACACTGATCTGAAGCACTTGAAATTCAGTTTTCACACGATCTCCAATATAAATTCTTCCCCAGTCTAGTAAGGAACAATTATGGAATCTATAAGCTCTTGAAGGGGAGCAAGCTCCTTCTTGTCTATTAGTCCAAACTCCTGCAAAAGGCAATACATCCGAACGGAACAATCAATCACCAAATCCAGAAATTTCTCTACAAGAAGAAAATGCTTCTTGGCAAACTTAATTTAGGTGCACTGCACAATAAGATAGGAACTGTGAGGACCAAAAGGGATCAGTAAAAACAACATTTTGTCTTTGAAAACAAATAAAAAGAGAAAGGACATCGTTAAGAGATAGAGTGGACAGAAGCCTCCAGCATAAACATGGACAATTACCAGTTCTTGGAATGGATCAGATGGAGATAAAGTTGAAGTAGAAGCTTAACCATAACAATTTGAGATGATTTATAAACCATAAGAAACTATTACAAAGGGAAATTTTTGTCTATGATGAACTCTATAATCAATGAGAAGGTAATAAGACCAAAGGCTAAGCATTTCTTGCAATGAAATGGGTGAACAGGGCTCAAATTCAAAAGAAGCAGATTGAGCCACTTATGGCCATGAGAAACTACCGCATAACTAGAAAGATGGAGTAATACTAAGAACTTGTCAACTAAGTCGTTCAACCCAAGAAGTTTAGTGCAAGCCCAAAACCTGGAGAGCACATATAAACTCTAATACAGTTAACTTTATAGGCAATCGTCGCCTAAATGGACTGATTCTAAGGGCGAGGCAATCATGCAGGAAAAATCAAAATGGGACATACTCTTGGAAGCCATGACAAGGCACATGACTGTCCTAACAAAATATGTGAATTTAAACAAAAGAAACATGAATTAAGGGAAAAATAAGCAAGCCAGCCACTTTCAAGGAAACTGAAGTCTTAATGTAGCTACCTCATATCACTGGAACAGTATGAATTAGTCATGAATGGTAAATGTTTTGAGTTTACAAGACTATGAGGTATGTCGCTTATGATCAACAAGTGAGGTTGCAGAAAACAACTTACATAGGTGAACAGTATAAAATGCTTGAAGCAGGTGTTCAAGTGGGCTTCCTCTTTGAGGCTTACAATCTTTTGAAAGTGAGAGTGATAAATATGGGCATATACACGGAACAGCCGTTTGAATATAGTTTTCACAACATCCTTGAAATTAAGAGGAAATGGAGCACCTACAAAATTCAATCAAATTAATATATAGATTAATGATTAGTTAACGATATCTGAGTATGACCATACGCTTGAAACACATGTACCAAAACGTCATTATCTATAGCAATGGACTAAAGACTATTCATCATAACCATCACGCTTTTCCATGTTGTCATAAATGAAAATCCTCCCAATTTCCTCTCTCATTTCTTTTATAATAATCCTTGGTCCAAAATATAAAAGGAATAATATAATATATCTTAAACATCCAACAATGTAACCTAAGGTCAAAATGGGCCACTTTGCATAATAAAATTGTAGCTACCTTCTTTTCATTAGCTTTTCCAACAGGAGGATGTAGATGTTGTGAAGAAGAAGCAGATAGGTGGATGATAGAAGTACAAAAGGGTACATATTAGTTGACTAATTACCAAGTTTTTGGGGAAATATGGATTCATCATCAAGCTGAGCTTCAATCCAGTCCATTAAATATTCAACATACTTTGGAGCAGACACCTCGATAGGTTTCTTAATTTGTACACCATCTGCCCACCTATATTCATACCTGCATAGTTCCAACAGTACCAGATCACAAGCTATTAAACAATCAAACTTGCAGATAACCAAACCTGCAGATAACGCACTTTAATCAACTATAAAAGTGAATGAATGTGCATCTGCAATAGCTGGCTGAACAAAGCAATGCAAGATTTTGTATTATAATGCTTTGTTCTACACACTTAAGGTATAAACAAGATTATCAATCAACAGGGGTGATAGATGTCCTACATGAAAGAACAAAGTTAGCCAAATATCAACCTTGAGATTAGGAGACAATACACCGAAATATAAAATGTTTTTGAAACTATAGGGCACAAGTTTGTTATTCATATGCCTAAAAGTTGTTTCCTTCACTCAATTGAATGGCAAACCTGCCTGAAACTGGTATCTGGGAAATAAATAGCAAGGATAATGATGTTCTCTGGTTAATTAGAAAGTTACAAAAGTTTGAGAATGCCTGTCTTCAGCTATTCAGACTTGCTAAAGCACATGGAGAACTATTTGAATATAATTGGCCTCAACACTTATACTGGAAGCGAGTAGTGGGTTCATAACACTTTTCTACATCTTTAGGCCACTGATACAAGCCTGGAACTGGTTAAACAAACTTTTGAAAATATCAAACCTATAAAGTACTTGATCATTTTGGTGTTACTATTCAAATTGGCTGTAGAAACTGCAAGTTTCTTAAAGGAGCTAATCAATTTATGTATACGTTAATTAAACGGGCAAAAAGAACTAGGTACCAACAAGGCCTTTATACTTAACTCTTTATTATGCAAGCTAACCACAAAGAATTAAAAACGTTTTCTATTTTCTAGCCATACTTGGGGCCTGCAGTCATTGTAGGACAGTTCTCAGGTGTGCAGAATTCTGTCAAGGTACCATACAGAAGATTCACCTGGTTGAAGAAATCCACAGCTGAAATAGGGAAATCCAGAAAGACTTAGATTTGAATTAGGAAGAGATTAGAAGTAAATAGAACTTCTAAAGAGAAAAACATATGCTGAGTTAGATAATACAAGACTTGGATGACTTTATTATCTTGCATCAAAGTACTAAAACATGGTAAACTAACGACGAAAAAACATAAGTTTGTAGGTAAACACACTTACAAAATTGATGACAGAAAATTGCTCACACATTCAATGAGAGAGAGAAAGAGAGAAAGCAATTACTGTTGACAGCAAGCCACTCATTTACATCCTCCCCCGGAGGAAGTCTCACTGCTTCCCTAAGGTTTCCACTGCCTAGTGTCGCATCAATGTGCTTTCTAAGTTGTGCCCCCTGCATCATGAAAATTACAAATTCACAAAGGCAACAAGAACAGTTCCTCCACCATCCACTATTTATATCATATAAAGCACGGGACATCATTCCGCCCCCTGTATGTGCTTTTCCCTTATATCACATGCTTGTATGGTAATGGCAGCAATTAGAATAAACCATATTGTACCTGTTTTGTCAGAACCCATTCATGATATTTACAAAATATACATATGGACCCCACAATTCTAAAGAATGTTTATCCAAAGAAACCTTCTTCCCAAACTGTCATTAACTAAACAATGCTACACTTATCCAATTCCTCGCGATATTAATTGGCATTTTCCCCAAATATAGTTATGTAAGCTAGAGTCCATATAAACCAAATCATTTAATTTCTTTACTATGAATTTACATCAACTTTTTATAGTCTCCAATCCCCATAATTCTTTTGATATCACTAAACCATTATAATACCATTTATTACTAATTGTCAATCATCATCTGCACTGCCTATTTAATTCATTTCAGATTTTGTGTTCATGTCTTAATCTCAAATCTAACATGCACGAGAATGTATACGAGATTTACGTGCCAAAACACCTAACTCACACTAATTGATAAACACACATATTTTATATATCACTATCTTCTAAAATTCCAGAATCTGTGCAAATGGACAAACACAGACAAAATCCATTAGTCATGATATACAATCAAAGTGCACTCATGTTGTCTTTCACCACACCTGCATGCTCTAGTCACAAAACACACATCAACATTTTTGCAGTAATAATGATAACAACAACAGACACAAATGTGGATCGTATTAAAAGACAATATCATTCAAAACTTCAGTAGGCATGGGGCAATTTATTTGTAGAGAATCCCATAATAATAGATAGAATCCCATAATAATAGATAGTCCCTTAATTAAGGGATTATCCTTATAG
>JAOSBK010000005.1:12896568-12907036 GCA_027568895.1 Erythroxylum shatona | reverse complement strand
TGGTTACTCCCACTATTTTATTCGAAATAATAGCCCTCACTACTATTCGGAAAGATTACTCTAATCTTTCTAGTGGGTTAGGATCCCATTCAAATACAGTTGACCTTGAGTTTGCTCAACAAACCAACTATACTTAAATTAGGTAGATAACAACTTTATTAATCACATCTCATGTGACTCCTAGATCCGTTAAGTGACAACTCTTGCCAAAATATATCTTATATATCATTCCTAACCCTGCCTCTAAATTCATGTGATCATGAGTTTGCTCATTCAAATCACACAAATTTAGTTAAGTATAACCTACTATTATAAGATTAAACATATTTGGGTTAAAGAGACCTTGAGTTTACTTAACAAGCCTTACAATAAACAGAACTCTGGTTTATTCTGATAACAATGGAAGGCAACAATCATGTTCTTAACGTGTACTTAATATTTTAATAAGGGATTTTAAGTTCATTCGTCTCATCGAACATAAATTGCATGTAAAATATTACACATATAAAACATACAATTTATCATGCATCTAATAAATATATCAACCATATAAATAAATTATGCAACTTATGCACTCATAATCAAATTATATGCATAAAACATCAAGCTTCATATGATTCTAATTATTGATCTTCATAATCTAAAATAACATTTCCAAATCCTTGAAAAAACTTAAATTAGATTAAAACCATTGATTTATAAATAAATTAAATTCCTATTCCAAATAGAAATTTAATTTTATTTGAAAACAATTTTTCAAACCCAACTGGAAACCATTTCCAATTTATCTTTGACTTTTGGGACAAAATTTAACTGAAAATAATTTTCAGTAATTATACTTCTTACTTATTATAATTTAGAAAAACTTCTTTTCAAAATTATATAAATAACTCATTCTAATCTAATTAGAAAATTATTTGGAATCTAATTAGAAATTTCTATTTCTACTTTCAAAATTAAATAAAACACTTTTAAATTTAATTAAAGAAGTCTTTTATATTATTTATTTAGAGATCTATTTCTTGATAAATTAGAAAACCCTTCTTTAATAAATTAGAAAACCATTTTTAAAATTATAAAAGATAGTTCCTTTTCTTGATAAATAAATGAAAACACTTTTCAAAAGTTAATTAAGATAATATCATTTCTAAAAAATCAAGAAAGCTATTATTTATAAATAAAGAAACAATTTCTGAATAAATAAAATAAAAATTTTCTAAACAAATAAAATCAAGAATTTAATTTATCTAAATCAAATTGAAATAAATATATTTAATTAAGAAACACTTTTCTTAATAATTTAAGAAAATAATTTTCTTAATTTCAAGAAGTCTAATTAATTAATTTCAATCTTATTGAAAATAATTAATTTAATTTTCTAAATAATTAATTTCATTCTAATTCAAACTAATTAATTCTAAGTTTAGAAATTACTTTTCTAAAATTTATTAAGAATCAATATAATTATTAATCTTAATCAAATTAAGAAAAATAATTACTTTTGGAATTAATTTTTAAATTTTAAAACAATTTTAAAATTATGAGAATTTAATAAAATAAGAATACATTATTACTTTTTTAAAAAAATCCTTTTTTTAGTTTAAGTAATACTTAAAACTAGAAACCAATAAACCCATTCTTAAACCTATTACCAAACACCATCATCTTCGTCTTTAAGAAAACCCTAAAACATAAAGATGAACAGCTTGCCGCCGCACCCATGCCTCTTCTCCACCTTCTTATTCATTTTGTGGCTATTCGGTTATATCTTAATCAAATTAAAGACCTTTCCAGACGTTACAGCAATCTATTGTTTATTCTTTGTTTCCTGAAACCAAAGAAAACATAACACCAATCTATGTGACGTAAAAAGGGAGGAACGAAAGTACACCATCAGTGGTGGTTGAACATGGCGTGAAAAAGGAGCAAGGTAGAGTGCTCCAAATCAGCGGACAGAGGAAGGTGGATCTTTGCATTCTTATTCATCCAGTGAATTAGCATAATTTTCAACGCCACAATCATCCTACGCATACGCAGGCAGCCTCATTCCAATTTCCAAAACAGAAAAGCAACCGCAGGCTAATGTTTCTGGCTATTGAAAATTTCCAGATTTTTCAGAACAATTATGTTATTCGGGTCTTTTAGGATTCTAATATGAACTTTTCAAATTTTTGGGTTTGTAATATGAATTATTCATATTTTCAATTCCAAAAATTATACAGATCATTCACACGCAAACAGTTTAATTAAATTATAGAAATAAATTTTTGCTATGATATTATTGTTAGAAAATCAGGTTAGGATCTGATCCGACCGCAACAGAATAATCACGAAATCTTTTCGTGACTTTTGATTTCTCAAAAATCAAGATCTATTTAATTTTATAAAATGATTAACATGAATCAAAATAAAGTGAAAATTTAATTAGTACCTTATTTCGAAGCTTGATCTTTATCTTGATGCATCCCTTGAACCGTTTCTGAAACCGATCCATCTCAACCACCATAGCTGCACAAGTGTTCAGCCTCTAACGATATCTACAGAATAGATTGAGAGAACTTTGTAACTCTTACAGAGAGAATTAAGCAGGAAGTGCTAGCCTTCATAAAGTTCGAGCCTATTTATAATAAGTTTTGAATGTTTTAGTAATTTAATTAAAATTAAATTCTAATTTCAATTAAATTTTAATTAGAATTACTAATAATTCTAATTAAATACTAATTATGCTCAAATAAAATTCAATATCTTATATTAATCCTTATTTATTAAATATCTCATATTTAATCTTCCAAAGACCACAACAAAAACAACATAAAAACAAAACCTTGTTTTTTTTGTTGATAAACTTAAAATAAAAAAGAATTAAATAAACGTATTTTAATAATATGTTTCTTTTTTTAAATTCTCAAAAAATAAAAAGAGAAATAAGCAACCGTTAAAGAAGTTTTTTTATAATTGTATTTACTATTAATTAAATATATTGTTTAAACATAACATTTTTGTAAATTTGGTTATTATTATAAATAATATGTTAATAAATAAAATTATACTTTACAAACATAATTATTTATTCTAATAAAAATATAATAAAATATTTATTAATGAAATTAAAATAAAATAATTCATTTAATTAATTTACAAAATATTTTATTTTTAAAATTTTATTTCTAATATTAATAATTTATTTTATTATTAATAATGAAATAAAATTTGGATAAAAATAAATTAAAAATTACAATAAAAATAAAATAAAATCAAGTGAAGTGGCCGCGTTACGATCGGTGTCCCCCGAAGGAGCACTGCTGCTGTTTAATGTAAACGCTCGTCGGAGGTTCATTGTGGATAATTCCGAGCGACGTCACTCAGCAAAAGCAGAGAAGTGTAGCTGAAGGTTTTCAAGGCTTGATTACGCCGTTGAATCGCATGGCGTTCGGAGAATGGATCTCTGCTATTTACAAACTACAGAGCTTTGGACTTTTATTAACGGATTAACTGAACGCAGGTGGTTGGAGGTTTTGGCCTATAGGATGCAAAATTTGAAGATTAGAGGTTTCATTCGGGGTTGTGCCAGTTCAATCTCCAGAAGCAACGCTTTATTCAGTTTACTCTTCAAACTCTCAGCTCGTCCAATGCCTAACGTCAATCCTTTAGTTGTTGGCCGGCGTCGTTTTTCTGGATACGCGGTGGAGCAGTTCTCGGATGATGAGTATGAGGTCGACTTCGAGAGCCATAAGGTTTTTGCTTCACTCACTCGCCTTTGTAATGTGATTAGTAGGTGCTTTTTTTTGTCTTAAGACAAGAATTGTGTGGATGATGATGATGTTGTGTTAGGCATCTTCTTCGGTGGCTAATATTGATGAATGGAAATGGAAGCTAAGCATGTTGCTGCGAAATGAGACTGACCAGGAGATTGTGTCTAGAGATAGAAGAGACAGGAGGGATTATGAACAGATATCCAATCTTGCAAAAAGGATGGGACTTTATAGGTAACTTTTGAATTGAGATTTTGTCTTTTTTTTTTTCAAGTGATCCCATTTCTGTTTCCTTTTTTTATTTTATACATTGTTGTGGCTTAGTGAATTGTATGGAAAAGTGGTAGTTGCGAGCAAGATTCCACTTCCTAATTACAGACCAGACTTGGATGACAAGCGGCCGCAAAGGGAGGTATAATTTATATTCATTTCCATGTTGGTAGTTTTATTGTAGGAATGGTGTTGCTGCGGAGATTGTAAATTTAATTGAATTGTCGCAGGTGGCTATACCGTTAAGTTTGCAAAGGAGGGTGGAGGGTTTGCTTCAAGAGTATCTTGATAGGGTACAGTTAAATTCTGGTAGAGATGGTCATAGCTCAAATGATGCTAAGTCTACTGCTGTGGTTGAAGACGCGAGTGTGGATGAGAACCCAGACTATTTTCTTGATGGTTCTGTTATGGAAAAAGTTCTTCAGAGAAGGAGTTTGCAAATGCGTAACTCACAGAGATCCTGGCAGGTATTGTTGATTTTTTTGCTTAATTTATCAAGAGACGTGAAATTTAAAGTCTTAGTTTCAAATAATTTGACTATTGTCTTTTCACAATACTGGTCATGCCAATAAATGGTTGGGAAACATAATTGCCAAGGCATCCTAGGAAAGTCAGTATGCCAGGGCCTTTCCAGGTTCAGTTTAGGGACCTTTCTCTTTTAGTCATGCTTGGATTTCTTTTGGAGTTTGCGTTGGTTCTGTTGCGGGAGCCTTGTTTAAGATGGTGGTTTTGAGCCTTCTTTTCATTCCATGTACTGGCTGTTTGATCTCCCATCAAATAATATCTTTGAGGCAGACAAAAAAAACTTGTAAGAAACATAAAATCATCACTAATCTTTCTATCTAAATGTGTTATCATCTCTAATTTGCAGGAATCACCTGAAGGCAGGAAGATGATGGACTTTCGAAAATCTCTACCAGCATTCAAGGAAAAGGAAAGGCTGCTTCAAGCAATTGCAAGAAACCAGGTTGGGCTGCTTCAATTTTAGTGCCCTCTTATATAAAAATATTTTCTCATATTTTAGGTGAATTTGACAAATGCTCTTTTCTTGTTCACTTCCTGGATTCGTGGCCATGCATGACAATTATGAGTTTTGGCATTCAATGCACTTCTTTTTTGTTGGTCACCTGTTCGTTCAACTGCTGTATTCATTTGAGTGAGACACACACATTGGATTATCCATGTGCTATCTGGCAGTGGATACAGCTTGGAACTTGCGAAATCATTAAGGTTTTTAGTTTAAAATTAGATGGTGGAATATTGGGTAAATCTTTCTCTCCTATTATTTTTCAGCAATTAAGAGCTAGAAGTTAGACCAGAGTGTAGTACTGGACTTAGAGAGGAGAAGAGAGGGAAGATAATAAGCATACGTATTTGTTATACATGTTCTCAAATGAAGATCACAGTGTACGTGATAGAATGTGTCCCTCAAAACCTTCTGATTTGTATGGATAGGCAGCTATCTAACCTCCTCGGTGTTGTTTGTTATTTTGTTGTGTTTGTAGGTCATAGTGATATCAGGTGAGACTGGATGTGGGAAAACCACTCAACTTCCTCAATACATATTGGAGTCAGAAATAGAATCTGGGCGTGGAGCATTCTGTAGCATAATTTGCACACAGCCCCGAAGAATATCTGCTATGTCAGTTGCTGATAGGGTGTCAGCAGAGAAAGGAGAGCCTCTTGGTGAATCTGTGAGTATCTTTTCCCTCTAGAAACTAACGTATGCACACATAGTTTATCTGTTAAGCAAGCATTCATGATTTGGGTTGGAAAGCATTTTCTTTCTCAATGGCTTACTACAGCTGAAATCTTCTTAGGTTGGCTATAAAGTTAGATTAGAGGGTGTAAAAGGAAAAAACACTCATTTGCTCTTCTGCACCAGTGGAATATTACTTAGAAGGTTGCTTAGTGACCGCAACTTGGATGGTGTAACCCATGTTTTTGTTGATGAAATTCATGAACGAGGAATGAATGAAGGTAATCTTCCTTAAAATCTCAATTTTCCAGGACTTCTACTAGGAGTTGTCTAGCTAAATTTGTCACTCTTATTTACGATAGAATTCTTATTGAACTAAATTCATTGTACTCTTATATATGACAGATTTCCTATTGATTGTGCTAAAGGATCTACTTACACGTCGCCGGGACTTGAGATTGATCTTAATGAGTGCTACTTTGAATGCAGAACTTTTTTCTAATTATTTTGGAGGAGCACCAAAAATTCATATTCCTGTAAGTTGAATAGTGGATTTGCTTTTGCACCTTTATGTTATGGATTCTTTTATTGGAAAGAGTTATCAGAGGCGTAACAAGGGGGGATTGATTGAGCTGAATATGGCTAGTTTATTTGAAAAAGATTTAGTCAATTATCCTTGTGTGATTTATGTTATTTCTCAAGTCTCTATTGGGATAGAGTCTTTATTTCTTAAACGTTTATTTTGGCAAGTATTCTACTGCCTTTGAATTTGAGTCCGTAAACCTCGTTATAAGAGGCCAGCCATTTCATGAATAAAGATATCAGATAATTATCAAAACACTTTCTTGGTAGGCAACTCCCTTGAGTTCCAAACATTGGGAAGAAGAATCGAGGCAAGAGCGGGTTCGTTAGAACTAGCCCGATTCAAACTCGTTCTAATTCCAGGGATCGTATCACTTTATTTAAGGCCTTTAAATGGGCAGGAGATATAAATATTACATTTCATGTTCTTTTAGCTCTTCCAAGCTTTCCTTTAGAGATGCTTTATGTGGGAAAATGTTGTACTTAACACATCTGTATGTTATTCAGGGCTTCACATACCCAGTGAGGGAACATTTTTTGGAAGATGTATTGGAAATAACTGGTTACAAATTGAGTTCTTTCAATCAAATTGATGACTATGGCCAAGACAAGATGTGGAAGACGCAGAAGCAACTTGCACCACGGAAAAAGAAAAATCAGATCACCACTCTTGTTGAGGTACAGAACTACATGTACAACTTCCTTTGAATTATGACTTTTGGAGCACGTAGAGCATTAGTTTGATGTTTACTGCTTCGTGGTTTGTGATAGTCTACTGCATATGTTCAAATACTTTGTGGAAGTATGATTTCCTTTTTCCATTCTTTTGCAATGATCTTGTTATGTCGTTCTATGGGTGGTTGTGGTTATTGGTAAATCTTTGTTGTAAAACACACTATTTTCTCCCAAATTTGTCCTTCCTGATCCCATTGAAAAGAACATGACTTGTCCTTATTTCTGTATGGATTAATTCCTTATTGGCTGTGTTATTCAGCATTCACTCTGAAACTCTGAGTAGGTTCTGGTGATTTTCTTCCTATTAGGATGCTCTTAACAAGTCAAGTTTTGAAAATTATAGCGCCAGGACACGTGAATCTCTAGCATGCTGGATTCCTGATTGCATGGGATTCAATCTTATTGAGGCCGTACTATGCCATATATGTCGGAAGGAGCGATCTGGTGCTGTCTTGGTATTCATGACTGGCTGGGAGGATATTAGCTGTTTGAGAGATCAACTCAAAGCTCATCCTCTCTTAGGAGACCCCAACAGGGTTCTACTTCTAACTTGTCATGGTTCAATGGCTACATCTGAACAGGTATGGTCACTTTTACATGAAATCTTGTGAACAGGGATTATTTCAGAGATGATTTCCCAAAATATTACTATTGCATCCTATATATTACTTATCTGTTATTGGTTTTTGCCAAGTCTCCTTGTGATTTGAAACATTTGTTGGACTGCTTAAAGATTTCCTTGTAGTTATTAGTTTCAGTTGTTGTATGATAGGATGGGAGTAAGTTTTCAGATTTTTTTTTTTTTTTTTGATATCAGGAGGCTGCTTACTTAGTTTCTGATCTGGGCTTACACGATGCTAGTCTGGTAGAGTGGGAATGGGTTTGTTGTTTGTATTTTCCAGATGTTGTGTTGCTATGGGCTTAAGTCAACTGTGTTAAGACAGAGCCCATGTTTCTCTTTTGGATGTCAAGTTTGGAATGTTTGGGAACTGATAAGAAAATAGAATTCTATGGGTTTGTTTGATGGTGAGGAATATGATAAAATTAATATGCTTCTCTCCCCAAACCCATCCTAACCCCTCTACCTGTTGCCTCTTTGGTTATTGATGGTAAATTTTATTTGGTTCTCTTTGTAATACTTGGACTTTGTGGACAGATACATCCTTGAAGCTTTTATTTACCCTACCTTCTGTGTGATGTACGGTTTAGATTTTGGTTATGACTGGTTGTTACCTCTTGCATTCCAAACCACTCTGCAAATGTTTATCGGCATGCTTTGTGCTTCATTCTGGTTAAGCTTTCATAGTTTCATCCCACAGTGTTCAATACCTTCTGCTTTTTCCGCAGAAACTCATATTTGAGAAGCCTCATCCTAATATACGCAAGATAGTTCTTGCTACAAATATGGCAGAGGCAAGCATTACTATCAATGATATTGTATTTGTGATTGACTGTGGAAAAGCAAAAGAGACAACATATGACGCTTTAAATAATACACCTTGCCTGCTACCTTCTTGGATATCACAAGCATCAGCTCGCCAAGTAAGTGCCTTCCTTTTGTAGTCTATAACATTAGTTGGATTAACTTTGAAGTTACATGTCAAAATCACGAGTCCAACATCTAATCCAAACTTTTTATCTCTCTCTCCCCAAATAGAAAATGGAAAACATACTTTCACTTATAGCATTTCTCAGTTCATGAAATATATCCATTTATTCAGTTTGTTTGGCTATTTCTTTCTTGCGTGTGCAAGAACCTTCATGCTTATTGACTGAAACGTTGTTCTGTAAACTGGAATTATATATTATGAAATATCTATGGTTTAGTTAACTTTTGAACCTACCTTTCGCTTTTTACCATCATTTTATTTTTAAAATTCCTTAATGTCCAATGTACTTCCTCTTTGGTTATACTTGCTGTAGAGAAGAGGCAGAGCTGGCCGTGTGCAGCCAGGAGAATGCTATCACTTGTATCCAAAATGTGTTTATGAAGCTTTTGCTGAATATCAACTCCCTGAACTTCTGAGAACTCCATTAAACTCTCTGTGCTTGCAAATAAAAAGCTTAGAGGTTGGAAGTATAGGTGAATTCTTGTCAGCTGCACTTCAGCCACCAGAGCCATTGGCTGTAAGTAATTGACATCATTTTCTTGAATCCAAAATATCATTGATGTCGGATGCATTTTCATTTGAAATGCATCAATCACTTATTACCTTTTTCCTTCCTTCCACTTTGCCTTTTCTCTTTCTCGCATTCCTCTTCTGCAAGTTATTATGTTCTGCTACTGTTTTTCTTTTGTGGGGTGATGCATTTGAATATATGAAAGTAGTATGTTTAGAGGCGAACAATAATGACACAAGTATAGGGAGTAGAATGGCGGCTCATAACTTCTACTAGCACCATTGAGTATGGACAGAATGGGTATGTTTAATGTACATTTTGTTTCTTCCATCATCCAGTGATCAATTTTAGCTCCCTGAAAATGCTGACTACCTCAGAAACCATTTGATTGTATGAATATCTTTGTTTTTGATCATTTAGTCACCCTTAGATTATGTTTGGTTAGATGTAAGGTTTTTAATGGAATGAAATGATTTATAATGGAATGGAATATAAATGGATGTAATATTAGAAAATTGTTGTTTGGGAGGGATGAAAGGGTTTATAATATAATATAGTGAAATGTTGTGTGGAAGAAGGGTTCATAATATAATATAGTGAAACGTTGTTTATCATTTTATATTCCATCCTAAAATTCCCAAATCGGAGGTAACTTATTTTTACTGTTTAGGATAGAATGGGATGTAATGTGAAACCCTCTCCTTCTATCCTATTTCATTTCATTCCCTTATAAATCCTCCTCCCAAACGATAGAAGAATATTCCATTCCATTACATTTTATTAATAACCGCGTAATCAAACATAACCTTAATTATTGTGTTCATATTGATACTTAACCAATTACGTAGCAAGGAGAGGAGGGCATGCATATCTAACACTTACAGAATCTGCATTCCACTAGCCTAGAGAATAATAGAGTGCTTCCTTTTCAATACTAATATCAAGAAGCCTCTTTGATTTCGTGGACTACATATTGGTACACCTTCAAGTGACTGATCCTATCATTACAGTAGCTGTTATCTAATGTTAATCGTGCAATTGTGTATAGTTAACTCATCCTTGCAACAGGTCTCGCTGAACTGCAAATGGGTGTAGATGACCAGAATTTTTACTAGGAAATGAGGATAATTACTCGGGGTTCATTGTTGTATTAGCTCATTCATGATTTGCAGCTGCAAATTTAAGATAGTCAACATTATATTGCACTTGGTCAACATTATATTGCACCATATATGAAGAATTTTATTTCATTCTCTGATGATTATTTACAAGGCATATACACATGAATATATAGGAAAAGCTATCCTAA
>JAOSBK010000005.1:12872818-12883086 GCA_027568895.1 Erythroxylum shatona | reverse complement strand
TCTGAACTCTTCTAATTCTGTCATGCAACATTGGTCTTAGTTTTAATGTAGCTGACAATGCTTCATTATGCTCAAGATTCAACTCCACATTCAAAGCTCTTAACTAAATCAGGCTTGGTAACCTCGATATCTAAATTTGAGCTACACTACTATATGACTTTCTACTCAGTGCATCAGCCACAATATTTGCTTTCCCTGGATGATACTCAATCGTGCAGTCATAATCTTTCAATAACTCAATCCATCTCCTCTATCTCATGTTTAACTCTTTTTGACTCAGTAGATATCTCAAACTCTTGTGATCAATGTATATCTGAAATGTCTCACTATATAAATAATGTCTCCATATCTTTAGAGCAAAGACTACTGCTGCAAGCTCTAAATCATGTACTGGATAATTCATCTCACGAGACCTTAATTGTCTCGATGCATAGGCTATCACCTTGCCATGCTGCATCAATACACACCCCAGTCCTTGAAGTGACGCATCACTTTATACCACATAGCCACCAGATCCCGATGGAATGGTCAACACCAGCGCTGTAGTTAACCGATGTTTCAACTCTTCAAAGCTTCTCTGACACTCGTTATTTCATCCGAATGCCACATTCTTCCTCAAAAGTTTAATCAGAGGGGCCGAGATCAAAGAAAACTCCTCAACAAACCTCCGGTAATATCCAGTCAATCTGAGGAAACTCCGGATCTTCGATACATTCTTCGGAGTTTCCCATCTCATTACTGTCTCTATCTTCATTGGATCCACCTGAATACCATGCCCAGTTACTATGTGACCAAAAAATACCACTTCATTCAGCCAAAATTTACATTTACTGAATTTGACATACAATTGTTTTTCTCTCATAATCTGCAAAATCATTCTCAAATTAAAGCATGTTTTTCATTGCTTTTCGAATATACCAAAATATCATAAATGAATACAATTACAAACCGATCCAGGTAGGGCTGAAACACCTTATTCATCAATACCATAAATGCAGCTGGGGCATTAGTCAACCTAAACAGCAGTATTAAGAACTCGAAATGCCCATACCTGCTCCTGAAAGCACTCTTTGGTACATCAACCTCTGCTATCTTTAGCTGATAATACCCAGGCCTCAAATTGAGCTTAGTGAACACTTGAGCTCTCCACAATTAATCAAATAAGTCATCAATTCTAGGCAACGGGTACTTGGTTTTTATTGTAACTTGATTGAGTTGCCTATAATCAATGCACAACCTCAAAGTGTCATCTTTCTTCTTTACAAATAACACTGGAGCTTTTCAGGGTGAAACACTGGGTCTAATGAATCCCTTCTCAAGCAGTTCCTACAACTGACTCTTCAACTCTTTTAGTTACATAGGTGCCATCCTATATGGAAGAATGGATATAGGAGCAGCACCTGAAACTAAGTCAATCGTGAACTCTGTTTTTCGATCTAGAGGCAAACCAAGTAATTTGGCGGGAAACATATCTAGGAATTCCTTAAGCACAGGAATATCATGTACACTCTGATCAACACGAGTATCAATCACGTGGGCCAGATAAGCCTCACATCCACCATACATTAACTTCAAACCACTCACAAATGAGATCAGTCTAGCTGGCACTGCTTAGCTAATACCTCTGAACACTGCTCTCGGTTGATTAGGAGACTCTAAAATTACTTCCTTCATATAGCAGTTCATGATGGCCCTATGAACAGTGAGTCAATTCATACCTAGAATAATATCTATCTCCTTTAACTATAATATAATCAAGTCTGCTTGATCAATTCGAATCAAACACTTCTTGCAGACCTCCTTAATCACGGTGGTACTACCTATCGGTGTACTCACCTCTAATTTACATCTCAATAACTCTCTATCACAATGCAATCTAGATGTCATATGCGGTGTGATAAATGAATATGTAGATCTAGGATCTAAAAATGTATAAACCTCAAAAGTAAATAGTGATAACACACCTGTAACGACATCTGGAGACTCTTGAGTCTCTTGTTTTGTCATGACATATACTCTGGCTTGAGACTGCAGTTGATTGCTCCGCACCTCAGTCCTCCCAGTAATATTCCCATAACTCATCCTGCTTCTGCCACAGCCTCTCTGTCCAGTCCCACTGGCTCGGCTCAGGGGGTTTTGTTGCCATACTTCCTCTCCCACCATACTATGCTCCAGACATCACAGAACAATCCTTAATTAGATGATCAAGTGTGCCGCACCAAAGACAGGCTCCTGTCAACCTCCAGCATTCACCACTGTGTTTATTCCTACAATGTTCACAAGTTGGCAACTGACCTGGTACTGTACCTCTACTATTCCCATACTATACAAAACTACCTCTTTGTCTGAATTTCGACTGTCTAGATCTAATCGGTGACCTGAAAGCTCAGTTCTGTCGCTTACTGAACCTTCTGCTAGAATCTCCCTGAGAATCACTGGGCCTCTTTTGTCTTGACTTAAATCTGTGCTCAGTATGACTATCTTTCAACAACTGTTCAATACGAATCGAAGCAGCTCGTAATTTTGTAAAATTACCCAGATTAGAAATAGCTAACCTCATCCGAATTCCCATATTCAGGTCATCTTCAAACCTCCTGCACTTGTCTTCCTCAGTAGGAACCAAGGCAGTGGCATAACCCATCAGTTCATTAAATTTCACTTCATACTCTGCTACAGTCATATTGTCCTTCTTCAACTCGTCTCCCTCAGTAGGAACCAAGGCAGTGGCATAACCCATCAGTTCATTAAATTTCACTTCATACTCTGCTATAGTCATATTGTCCTACTTCAACTCCATAAATTCTTTCTTCTTTATATCCATGTAGATCTTGGGCATATAGTTTTCTTTAAAGACTCTCAGGAAGTCTACCCATCTCAAACTACAAGGCCTGATGCTAATGGTACTGTCTGGAATAGTTTTCAACCACTAGTAAGCTGGGCCTTGCAGTACAGATATAGCATAGTTAAACCTCTCGTTCGACTTACAGTCCATCTGATCAAAGATCCTTTCAGTTCTTTCTAACCATCTCTCAACCTCTGCAGGGTCTGTGCTTCCGTAGAAGTCCACAACCCCCTGCTTTCGAAGTTTATCATATCTCCTTTCCCTTCTCTTGAAAATCCTTGGAGGCATTCTCTCAAGTCGAGATACTGACAACTCTCTACTGGCTCTTTTCGATCCTATGTTAGCTGAGTGTTCCATTTGATCGCCTACGTCAGATAACCTATAACACACAATAACTTCAATTATCATCCGAAATTTTCACTTTATTTTATACCTAACATTCCTACATATCTCTATGGATGCCAACCATGCTCTGATACCACCAACTGTAACACCCAAATCCCATCTGACGCATGCACGTGCGCCATACGGTCACATGTGCACATGCCCGACAGAATTGACGTGTTACCTATATCACCTTCACTTTAACACATGGCATCGTAATTATAATCACAAATTGCACGTTTACTAAAATCCAAAATTTCCTCATTTTATATCATAACCATAATGTACATTGTAGTTTTAAGTTCAACATCATCCATATATATACAACATCATCCTACGAGCATAAACAACTCAATCTACACAGTATGCTACAAACATGAGGAATGCACAAAAGTTATTAATAAACTATGTCTTCAATTCTCAGCTGACCGGCCTTTGAGCCATATCTGATCGTCAAAGTTGCACAAAATAAGCTTCTATGAAGTCTTAAAAGCTAGGTTGTCTCACTCTACCGAACCTAACATTATCAACGTTGTAATTTTGATGAGTTTTGCGAACTCAGTAGAGTAACCATCTTCGGTGGTTCACTCATGTTATAAAACACAATCAATCATAAACATATTGTCACTAAGTTCATACCAACTTGATTAGCATCAAGTTCTATCACAATCAAATTGTATTTCAGTCAAACAATTAATCAAACTATCACTTCTATCACAATCAAATTGTATTTCAGTCAAACAATTTAATCAAACTATCACTTCATTACACTTGAATAAAACACAATCATTGGTGTTTCGGGGGTTTGTTTCCCCCGATTCGTTATGTAATCTATGTTATTTCTTTTTCCCTTCATACCAAAAAAAAAACACAATCATTGGTTTAATCCATGTATCCAAACATATAACATTCTTACAGCTTTACAAATCGTTCAATGAATTCAAATCATATGTAAATGTTATATGTATGAGACTCATATTCGTTTTTACATTGTTGTGATTGTGTTCTTTTTCAGTATCCCATATAACCAAGCTCATTGATCACAGTGAGCCTTAGACTCTAACCTCATATGTTTGAGCTTCAAGCTCTGTTCAGTAGCAGTCTCAGTCAGTAGCAACACCAGTCACAACTGCCTTTATATTACATGTATTGAAATGAAATGCATGGCATAATTCATTCAATACAATCAATCACTTTCATTCACATTATCTCAGTCAGTACAGTCAGTCATAATATTCAGTCACTTTTAATTGAAAATCATTTAGGCAGTCTCCTTCACATACAAGTAGCGCTTCCAATGATATTCACATATATCAGACACCTCGGACAAGTATTGTCCGATATTCAGTACACAATCAGTACACATTCATCATATATCAAATTCAAATCAGTAATATCAGATCAAATTAAAGTGAAACCATCTTAGATTACTCATAATTGCTCCCCTAATCCTATTGCCTTGACGTTTTGACAATATCAGGATGTGGTCGTGCTACTTGCTCTCTTACATACATTAACACAATTTCACATTACTATACTGCTTATGTAATTGAGTAAACACATGCATAAATGTATCACGTATCATGCATGTGCAATGACAAATTCTCGGGTATATTTCTATAACAAATTGATATACTCCAATAGTGTCAAAATTCACACACTCATTCACTATTCCAGCTTTTGCTGAAAGCATCCCATTCGGGTCAACTTTGCATAATCAATAAGAGCAAAAAAACGATGTATTTATGTAACACTTTCTTCTATAAAATTGTTCTTTTGTGTCTTAAGTTTCTAATGACACTAAAATCATTCAATTTGGTTCATTATTCTATGAGTTATGCTCATAATACCACAGACTGAGTACATTTAAAATTTTAGCTAGAGCATGATCATACATCCAAGTTGTACAACCCATATCTCTTAATTAAAATATCCAAAAACTACAAAATTTATATCAATTGAAAGATAAGAGAATAATATATAACTTTTGTGAAGACACCTTTGTCTGATTAGGCCTACATTAATACAATTTATTTAATAACAATAGGACATGACTTCTACCCCTAGTAGTGCTACCGCTTAAGCCAAGACTCAATTTCAAGCTAAATTTCAAGACCTTTAAGGATAGAGTTCAAATTCAGAATCTCTTAACATTTGTAGTCAAATGTTTCTAGTTTATTTTAAATTCAAAATCGTCTCATTTGGAGCTCTATTGATCAAGTTATAATCAAAATACCGAAGCATATTCAATATAATATCTCCAGCAGACTTCCTCACTTTCATCCAATCAATCTTTTTCAAATCAATTCAGATGGATCTAAATTTTAATGGAGAGGAAAAGCAATGTCTTAGGAGTGTATTGGTTTAATTTTCAAGTCATTTGGAGGTCAGGAGACAGAGTTATAGAAAAATGAGTGAAAGATGTTCAAAATAGTCTTTCTATAGTAAACCTTTGGTACAACTCCTCTTCACTTCTCTCTCTAAAACGCAGGGCTTCTTCTTCTTCTTCTTCACCGAAACCTAGTTTTTCTTCTTCTTACAATTTTTTTCTCCAGATTTTCCCACTTTTCGACTCATACATATATCGTCTATACTACTCCCCTTTTAGCTCAACAATACACAACAAATCAAGAATCCAAGATTCAAACTTAAACATCAAAAACCGTATATCATTCACGCAAATTACAAACTTTTCTGCACTTTTTTCTTCCATCTTCATCAATTCTTACACTTCATTTAAATCATTTCTATATCACAACCTCATCAAATCCTCATTCCTTATCGTTAAACTTATTTAAATTCATTTCTATAAACACTCAACAGATTCATGTATGTCAACAGTAAAAATAGAGTATATTTATAAATCAACTTTCATGAAGTTTCTGCATTCTTCCTAAGCACGATTTTAGTGATTTTTCAAGCTCAAAACCATCATATATCATACCAATCATCAAATATATAGAAGCAACACATGCAGCACACCCAAAATTCTTACTCATGTTTCAACTATTAAGCATCTTCAATTTATAAACACTGAACTATTAACTACGTGATGTATAATTCATTACACAAATCAAAAAAACCATATGGTACTTACTAGTTTAAACTCCAACTCTTCAAAATCCCTTGAAACCTAATTTCCGAATATGCATGATCATCAACAATGCTTTTTCGAACAAAAACAAGAGAGCTACAAAATTCTTTCTCCTTACAAAAACACGACTTGGTGTCTTAACAATTTATTGCCACATGTCACCATGCATGTATGCCATTTGTCATCAATTTAATCAATCCACGTGTCACACTATAATTGGTCCATATTCCAATATTTTTTCCTAGTCCAAAATACCCCAAATTTTTAGAAATTTCCTAAAATTCACCAAAAATTTCGAAAAATACTAATAGTCTCTAAATAAATTTTTAACGTAGATAAGTCACAATTTATATTTTAATCAATCAATGATACCCAAAAAATGCCAATGAATGCATGCATAATTATTTTAATGTATCAAAAATAAATATTCACATGTGTGTGAATATACAATGATGCATGAGCATGCAATGTACTTCTAATTTCTCACAGTACACTCAATTCACAATTATGAGGTCTAGCCCCGAACGTGGGATGTTACAATTATTATTTATTATATGATAAAATTATAACATTTTATATACTTTGTATTCTCTTTAGTTTTATATTTGTATGATGATTAAATGATATTTTTCATACTAATTGTGGATATTGTTTATATGTGAAATGTAATATTAATGAAAATAAAGAAATTGTTTTTATTTCAAATTTCTATTGTTATGATTTTTTAAGCAAAGTTAATGTATCAATTATAAAGTACCATATATTGATGGATTATTTTGTAAATTTAAAAATTTGAAGGATTATTTTATAATTTTAAAAAAGTTATCTGAAAGAGTACCTAATATGAATAGGTATTAGTATAATATTGTACCAAAATCAAATTCAATGCCTATATCGATATAGTGTTTATAACATTGCATTAGACTTCATGCAACAAAACATTGAATCCAATGGATTATAATTGTTTAAAGCTTAACATACATTAGGAAGTCATTTATTTTTGCAATTACATACTTCAATTTTAATTTGATGAAATTTAATTTTTATGGCATATTTCCGTAATTGATTCTTAAATTTTAATTCAATAATAGTAATAATTTCTTTTTTAACTGTAATTTTCCTTTCCAAACAAAAACTTCAATTTTCGAAAAATTTTGCTTGAAAACCTTGGTTAGTTAAGAGTCGAAAACACTGGTCATGGAGCATAGGACATAAAAATATCACAGTAATTCTTCATTTTATACTGATTAATTTCTTTAAAAATTAAAAGCTATATATTGATTAAAGTAAATAGCAAAAGTTTACTTCTTTTTCCATGCATCATAACATTTCATTCTTATAAAAATCCACATAAGTTGCGACATTTTTACTTCCTATAAATATCTGCGGAATTCTCCCTCCTTACTTTCAAATTCAATCAGTTCATCAGAAACTCCTTCCATCAACTTCTGGACAAGACTCCTCTCCCAGAGAAATCCAATTCAGAAATCAAATAGCAAGCAGGATTATCTCATGAAGAGAAAGAGCCGTCGACAATCGCCTTCGCGCATGACGTGTCCTCCAAAATCGTCGGCTAGGAAACCAAACGCAGGAGACAAGAAACCAACCTTCTCACCTACATTTTCCGGTTGTTTAGGTCAGAAATCGATGAACTCCATCTCCGATCTGAAGGATCTTGTCTCTTCTGGCTTCCACGATCTCAAGTCCAATCTAATCGATCGCTCTCACTCTGAGATCCTCAAGGATCTCGAGGCTTCTCATTCTCGCCTGTTCAAGCGCTTTAAGGTTCGCTTCTTCTTCTTCCTCTCTCTCGCTCACACACACACACACATAACAGAAATATTTTACCGTTTCTGTTTGGTTGACAGATTATATCAGTTTACGATCTTAACTTTTGAAATAGAAAGCATTGAAGTATTTATACCTGTTACAAAGTGGATAAAGTATATCAGTTTCTCTTGCATCCAACTATGAGGTTAATCATCATCATTTTCTAAATCTATTTAACTTAACCAGATTCAGGCGCAAGCATGTCAGCAGAATACGGAAAACGCAGAGAAGGATTTTAAGAAGATGTCTGAAAGAATCAATGACAGTTGTGAAGCTATGAAGGTAAAACGGCTTCTCATTAGAGAAAAGAAAAAGATGTTTTATATATTTCTTTGAAAAGAAAAGGTACATGAGACCGCTCTTCGTGTTTTCTATAGGATTCTTATGCAGATTTTATGGTAGATGTACAAGCTACCACATCTCATGGTAAGTTTCCAGCATATATTGAAGTGGACTTGTTTTGTATTCACTTTTTCAGTTTCAAATTATTCACGATATGTATGCAAACAAGTTTATTATTAAATTAATTTATTTGTCAGTTCGGCAGATATTTTAGTTGTTCTATATGTTCCTTTCCATCATAAAATGAGCTTGAAAATAATTATTTCCTATCAGGTATAATCCTTCAATTTATAATAGGCGGAAATATTCATTCCACGCCATGCTGAACATGTCTTGTCCTATAGCTTTTTGATATGGCGTATTTGACTTTTAAATTTTTGCAGTGTGCAAAGCCACAATCCCTGATCTCTCAAAATCCTTCGAGAAAGCCATTGCGAATCTCCAAAGCCGGTATGGTATTACATCAACCTAGGTAAGTAAATCCAACTTAATTTCCTTTCTTTTGCTAGCTACTCACAGATACATGTTTGATATATCTTTTACCCGTAATGCCATGAAGCCAGATAACTGGCCGCATGATTAATTTTTCTCGTGTAAATTAAATTTCCAAAGTGTTTCAGTTTGGTGTACCAGGCAACCCGGCTAGGTTGGCCGTAAGATGATATGTTGGAATTGCTGTCGAGTAATTTCAACTCTGTTTTCAACTATGCTCCAACGCTCAATCATAAAGAAGCAAGAGTAGATCTGGACTTTGACTCATTGGAGATTTGATTTTTTTTTTTTTGGGTTACGGGTTATTGATTCTATGCTTTAGGATACTTTGAAGTTCATGCTCATACTGGCTTAGACCCGGAAAGAACGATCGGCCTTCTGTCGTGACATCTATGTTTCGGCTGTGACAAATAGACGTATTTCTGTATTGTGTACAACTTCTTTGATTCCCGAAGCATTGCTATATCGATGTCAATAAATACAAGAAATTCATTGAAGTATTTAATTTAATAATATTATTTTATTTGGAAAATAATTTAAACACTACAGTAAAGTGTCGGTACAGTGAATTCTCGTATAGGAAAAAAAAAACTAATATGATCTGCTGATAGAAAATATGCACAAACTTGTACCCAATGTTTTGAATACCTATGGGATTAAGTTTTGGTACAGTACTGTACCGGTATCGATTAATACCAGATACTATTTCGGGTAATTTTTAAATTTATAAAATAGTTCATAATTTTTTAAAAAAATACGAAATAGTTCATTGCCCTATTTACAGTTGTAGTTTATTGAATTAATTTTTTTATATCTTATCTATTTTAGTTTATACATATCTATATTCTAATTAATTCGATATAATAAAATTATCTATTTATAATAATTATCTAAATATAATAATTTATTGTAAAATAATGAAAAATAATTTTTTAACATTCCGTTTCATTTTATATTTAATTAGACATAATCACAATTTTAATTTAATATATATAATTAGTTTAATAATTATTAATAAATATAGTTAAATTTAAAATATATTTTTAAAATATATAAATTTTAAAATATATAAATTTTAAATAAATTTTGATTTAATAATTAAAAATATATAAAAGAGATATTAGATTATAAATAATATTTTTTAAATTATTTATTTTAAAAATATATTTTTATTAATACTTTATTAATAAATAATATATAAAATATTAATATTAAAATAAATTTAAATAAAAATAATTTATTAGTAATTAAAATAAAATATTTTATTTTAAGTTTTATTTAATT
>JAOSBK010000005.1:12835402-12849918 GCA_027568895.1 Erythroxylum shatona | reverse complement strand
ATTTGGTAGCTGAAAAATCTATTTAGTTGTTTGTATTTTGCCTATAAAAGGCAACTAAGTTTAATAATAAAAATATGGGAGTGTTACGTATTGTTTAAACTTTATCTTATCCCATCCCTATTCTTCTTCTTTTCTTCAAAATTCCAACATATTTTGTTTGGGTTTTTTTTGGGCGAATAAGTCCTTAAAATTTTTAAACTTCATGGTACCCGGTAACGATAGGATGTGATATACAAATATAATCTAGTACCTGAGTTGCGAGCGGTAGGAGGATCGCGTGCAATACACAATCCCAACCGAAAGCTTTCTATTTTTTTTAAAAGTGAAAATTTAAAAATAACTTTTTAATTATTATTTTAATCATTATGTACACTAATTATTAACTTATAATATATTAAAAATTATTAATATTTCTAACATTTTCTTAAAATAAATTAATTTTTTAATCACCACAATAAAGTTTTTTTTGAAAAAAGAAAAAAGCATTGCAATAGCTAATAATACATGTTTTAATTAGCGCGTGAGGAGCGTGAAACAAGAGGAGGGACACAGGCGCGCACAGAATCCTATTTCCTTATCCGAATTGGACATTGATGATTGAACTCAACAACATCACACAATCATATCCCCGTCTCCCAATCGGAGATTGAACTCAACAGACACACAGAGATTGAGAAAATAGTGAAATGACTGCCACCCCAGGTTCACTGAAGCGACCATTTTCATATTCTTCCCCGTTTAACCCCTCTACTCAATCTTCTGTTTCTTCCAAGGTAAAACACGATTTTGGAATTTCGTGGATTTCTTTTCTTCTTTTCGTTGTTCTCCTCTAACTGAGACGGTTGTATATATAATTATTAATTATGCGATTCGAAGGTATAGTTTCTTATATTGAATGAGCTTTTCTTACCCTCCTTATAACTCGTATACTATAGATGATAATTTATAGTACAAGAAGTTTATATATTTAGTATCTGAATATGTGGTAGGCCTTCACTAGTTTTACTTGAATGGGCAATAGTCAGTTTCTGCATTTGTTATACAGATCGACTGTCTTCATGAACAGCCCTCAACCTCCGTATATTCACTTGCTTTAACAAATAGACCTCTGCCATTCCCAGTTTCAGTTCCAAACTTGTATAATAGAGTGTATCTGGTCTCACACATGGCACCACTATATGCAACCTTAAATAGCCCAAGAGGGTTTGGTCCACCCCCGAAGAAATCCAAAAAGAAAAGGAAATCAAAGAAAGGGTTCGATGACGAGGAGGAAGAAGAAGATAATGAACAAGATGGTGGTGTAATTCCAGAGGTAGTGACCAACAGGATGATTAGCAGGATGGCATTCTCAGTGGGAATTCCTCTGTTTATTGGACTTATCTTCTTCCCTTTCTTTTACTATCTCAAGGTTGTGTTGAAGATTGATGTGCCCACATGGGTTCCTTTCATAGTTTCATTCTTCTTCTTTGGAACTGCATTACTGGGTGTGAGTTATGGTATTGTATCCTCCAGTTGGGATCCTATGAGAGAAGGGTCACTCTTGGGTTGGAATGAGGCTCAAAAGAACTGGCCTGTTTTTTGGCAGTCGCTCTGGGGTAGGTCTGGCAAGAAGTAGGCTTTGCTTATGATTCTGTTTTCTTTTTCTTGTTGGAACAATTATACTGGCAGACATGATCGTAATAATAGATCTATACTTAGCCACTTGCGTTCATCTCTCAATCTCACGGATGGAACTGTTTCAGGCTCATCAAACAATCTTAGATTGTAATTGGACTACACGAGGTACAAGGAACCAGCACTGTTGGGCTTGTAATTTGCCTTTTGATGGACTTTGGCCTCTGGTGCCCAGATAGAACTTGCTTCATAATATATGGCAATGATTAAGGTTCTAAATTGTTAACAAGGTTTCGAAAACTCACAAGGAAACTGTAATAACCAAATTTTAGCTGTTTTATTGTCCTAATTTTCTATTGCTGCATCCATTTTTAATGTAAATTAAGCAATATGCAATATATACAATGGCAAAACCCGTTTTTTTTAACCATTAACGCCAATGTTATCAACGGATTTGCCTGGCTGGCTAATACCCAACGAGCGGTTTTGGCCTATGTAGAGTGGGTCGCTAGAACGCGGGACGTTGAAAGTCGAGTGTTTCCTAATCAGGGTCTTTTGATAGGCAGTCGGGTGACCTGGACCATACCACCGGGAGGCTGGGTTAAGATCAATATGGATGGTGCTTTTAACCCGAGATCAAGTATCGGTACTGCTGGGAGCCTCATTCGAGACAACCAAGGCCTATAGTGCGGCGGTTTTTCCCACCATATTGGTCGCAGCTCGGCTATCAATGCTGAGCTTTGGGGTGTCTACTCGGGTCTCAACCTTGCGTGAACTTTGGGATTTCGCAGGATCATCTTAGAAGTGGACGCCCTCGAGGTCATCCAACTGCTTTTATCTCCATTTGTTGAGACTGATATCCATTCGTTTTTATTGGTAGGTACCCGAGACTTTCTCCACCGTGATTGAGAGGTGAGACTCGAGCATGTCCACCGAGAAGGCAACCAGTGCGCCAACCACCTGGCCGCGTTTGCAGTACATTGCAGCCCAGGATTCCATGTTCTTCAGACGTCCCCTATGTCCCTCCAGGATCTGCTCCACAGGGATTGACAAGGAGTCGAGTACCGTCGAGCGATGTGTGTTTTAGTTTAGCTGTATTTTAGCTTTCCCTTGTAATTTTATATATATATATAATACCATTATCAGCATTAAATTTAATTTTAGTACGGTATGATGTCATTGTCGATCAATATCAAGTATTATTTTAAATTATTTTTTAAAATTATAAAATGATCTTTGTATCATATAATTTTTAATTTCCAAGCCACAGAAGCAATTAGTTAAAGCTACCAAAAACTACTTGATTTGATCTCCCTTTCATTTCATGCTACTAGAAGCAATTAATTGGGACATCAAAAGTAGCTTTATCTTATTTCCCTTCTAAGTTCCAACATCGTTTTTTATTTGTATGTTTATAAATAACTAATTATTAATATTACTAATTTTTATTATAAGTAAATAAAAGGATAAAAGACATGATTTGGAAACTTTAGAAAAACACGATAATCTTTAAGCTCCTAATTTTTAACTTTTGAAAAAAATCTCCTCTGTTATACTTTAGTTTAAAATTAATAATGAAAACACACGCAATATCAATATTATGGGCAAATCAAATGCCATTAATATAGTAACCTAAATCAATTAAACTTGATCCAAACTAATAATTTATGATAATTCTTCACCCTCATGAACCAAATACTCTACCCATAGTTGGACTTGGCCGTCTACTTGGATGATATTGTTGTTTATAGTAGTAACTTGGAGGAGCACGGTGGTGCCATTACGTCCGAATCAGTAGTTGCTATTTCTTGTCCTTAAACTAAGGATGCTTAGTTTAGTTTAAGTTTAAAAGTAGAGTTAGATCCTCGTATAAATAGCATTTAATTGGTCCTCTTATGGTGTTCATGTCACTTGTGTTTTATTGTTATCTTTTAATTGAAACCTAAAAGAAGGGCTTTTCTGTTTCAAATAATGTGGTGAACGAAGCCGGGGAAGAAGCACTAGAAACAAGTTAAGCAAGAAGCAGTAAAGCAAAAGTATGGAATCAAGAAGTTGGGAAGTAAATCTGTAACTGAAAACGGTAAGCTCATGAAAGCAACATTGACTTCAACTTATGCGCGGGTAGAACTAATCATTTAGCTTTACTTGTAAGTTTGGTTAATCCAATATTATAAATTATGAATTGTGAATTATACTATAGTTGTAAACAATCACAATAATTGTGATGATACAAGCATAATGTGATAAGTAATACTTTGTATGTTGACCTCAATTTCGAGCCATAGGTCAAGCCACTTAAAGAAAATAATGAAGAAATTGTGAACATGAATCGATTACAAAATCGTTTGCTCTTGCCAATATCGTTTGGTAGGTTATCAAGAGACCACTTCAATCTCTCTTTATTCTTTATTCTCACCAAAACCAATGCTCCTGTATGGATGTTTTCATTTGGATTTCTACCTTTATTACCGTCAACAATCGATCACCATATTGTGTTTACAAACGATATTTATTGATGTAGATTATAGGCCTATAAGTATTGATTTTACTTACTTTAGACAAATATAGACAGAGTTAAAAAAACTATTATAAGCTTTGATATATAATTAATGAACTGCTTCTCTTATACTATATAATAGTTAAGAAATGTCCTCTCAATTTATCATATTGTGCTCTTTCATCCTTAACCACCGTATAGAAAGCATATATATTACCCATCGTAGTGTATAAATGTTTTCATTTGGCTCTCAACTTATCAATGTCAACGACTGAACACCGTATTGTATCTTCAAAACGACACTCCTCAATGTAGATTATAGACCTATTAATATTGGTAAAACCATAGTTCATTTGCTCTAGACAAACATAACAAGAATAAAAAAAAATTATTAGGAGCTCTAATATACAGTGAACTATATTTATTATGCTCTATAATATTTAAGGCATATCTTATTTATTTTTCATATTATACTCATTCACCCCCAAGCACCAAATATAGCACATCTCTCGACTTTGGAAATATTCTACTAATGCTCCCTTTAAACTTATGGTTTCAAACAAAACAAAAAAAAAAAACCTAACTTCGACTAACTCTAAAATGTGCCATATAAGTCTTGACATTCTACTTATAAATAAAATTTTGTTCTATTATGCTTATTTTATATTGTTTTAATTTAGAAAGCTTCTCTGTTTCGAGTGAGACTGGCATGAATTCTCTACATGTATGCTTTTTTGCACTCATTAACGATCCTTAACTCTTTTTTCAACAAAGTTAAAAAAAATCTTGTATGGAATTGTTCTTCAATACCCTTCTAAATGTAGTTACTGAATCAAATATCATCCCTTGAGTTGAATTTTGAAATTCATATTAGTTGATGAATTGAAATGAAGGTATTTGAACTTCTTCCTTTTATCATTTGAATACTCATTCAGGCTTCTTATGTCTTTATCATCAGCTTTTAGTTCATGGTTCATCTAGCTCAATAAGGTACGTACCAATAATAAACCCAAGCTTATTTATGTGAATTATCTTCACCATCATAATCAAATATCTCATCTGTAATTTCCTCACGAGAATATCCCAATTCGCTTACTTTAGAAAACACTTCATCATTAAATGTTTGAGTCATTTAACTCCTTTTCAGATTCTGACCCTCCACTAATAATGTGCTATCCAATAACAATATATTATCTACCAAAAACATGCTCATTTTCATTATTAAAAGTTGTTAGGACTTTGTAAATGAGGTCTCATCATCTTTAATTACTTCAATTGAAATATCAATTATAGGTAGGGATGACAATGACCCAACCTGAAGCTCATCCTAGTTTAAGGTAAACAATAATATGAACCCATATTGGGCTAGGTTGAACAACACAAAGATTGATTGAGCTAAGGCTAAAATGACATTATTTGACATGACATAATAAAATAATATCATTTTTCCTAAGCTAGTTTGGATGGTATAGGTTGTTTGATCTTTGTCAGCCTAACCCTCCTAAACATGAACCTAATTTAAAGTCTAATTAACTTAAATTTTGACCAGTTAAATTCAAATTGGATCAAGTAGAGTTTAATTTACCATCTCTAATTATAAGGTCAACAACATTAAAAAATTTAGGATAATTCTCACCATCCAAGTGAACTTTAACTATTTTATGTTTTATTCCTACATATATATTTATCAATTTTCTTTTATGAACATCATTTTGAAGTGATTTCAACCCTTTTTCAAAAGACTTATCAAGAAATTTACACATAATTTCTCATAACTACCCATAACCCAAAATTTTAACATTTAGCATGAACTTTAGTAAAACAATCTTGTCCAATTCAATCTCAAAATATTCTGTTTCATTACTCTATATCTCATTATTGGATTATACTTATAATAATGAGTTTCTAGTTTGAGTCTTGACTCGGCACTGACAAACATGGAGGAGAAATGGAGAGAATGAGATCCTTTAGTTTATCTTGTAAATGCAAGTGAGAGTTTTTAGTGTTACCCTTCACTGGCGACCTCTTGTTTGTACTCTATTGCCCCTCTTTCTTCTCTCTCATTCAAGACTTTGAAATTTTTGGATTCTTGTTCTCGAGTTTTATTCTCATTTCTAGGTACGCTTCTCTACCTCATCCTGCAATTGTTTTCTGATTTTTTAAAAATTGTATTATGTGGTATAATGATAATTAGTTGTATATGATGTTATCTATTATACTTAGCCATTTAATTTATCTTCATCATTATTATTATTATTAATTCTAGATTGTAATTAGAATAATACAAAGCTATAAGATTGACAGGTACAACTCTAGAAATAGTGAGCAGACGTTTGCAGTATACCAAATATAAGCAAAATTTTTCAGCTTATCAAGTTTATTTGTCGAATTATTTTTAATAACTTTTTTGTTTCTAAATTGGAATCAACTAATCTGTACTTTTTAAATTATTATTATTATTACTATTATTATTATTATTATTATTTCATTTTATATTTTGTTTTTAGGTATATCCTTTAGTTATATTTTATTTTTTATTTATTCACGTATCTATTGTTATTTTATTTACATTATATTTTAGTGTGCCAGTTTTACTTATTTAATCTTTAATCTACATCATTCTTTTATTGTCATATTTGTATGTGGGTCTACCGGAAATAGCTTCTCTACTATATAGGATTAAGGTTGTGTACTATCGGACCTCCCAGATCCTTCGGACTGGATGTGACGATAATGATGATGACTTATAATAACCTCTATATTAATATTCAAGTATAACTCTAGAATCAAACTCTCTAACCCTTTTTAGCAGTACCTCAATGTATCAAACTGAACAAAAGAAAAGGAATATGATGCATAAAGTAATTTGAAAAACAAGCATTAAAATGACATAGTAACTAAATAAGCAATTTCGTCAAGAGTTTGTTAGAAAGTATCTTAAAGGAACTATGTACTAGGATCCCATTAACTTCACCAACATAAATTGGTTGGATTATTAATCTAAAAGCATTAATTATTTAATTATTATCATAAAAAACAAAGATTTTAAAACCGAACCACATTTGTCGATTTGACCGGATTAACTTCGAACTAGCCTAATTTTTAGTTCAATTTTTATTATTAACCATTATGAATGAAAACTAGCCGATTAAACAATAAACAGGCTGGTTACGTCTAAATCGTGAAGAACTGTAAATACAGTTCTTCTTCTTCTTCACGATGGGTCACTGGCAAACTCATGTTGTGAAATCTTCCCTAATATGTAAAATTGCAGATGAGATCAAGAATATAGCATGGATCCTTCACAATATATACAGAAAAATTGCAAAACCTAGAGAGTACAGAGATAGAGAACAAATAAAACACTGAAGAGGAGAAGAGAACCATTTATTTTAATTGATGAACCTCTCAAAATTTTTAGTAGATCATAGAACAAACAAAACATCCAAGGTTTAAAGAAGAGAAGAACTATTACAGAGCAGACCTAAGGTCAAGTAGAGAAGAGTCATCACAGAAGAAACAAAACACCCAAGGTTTAAATAAGAGAAGAACTATCGGAGAACAAACCTAAGGTCACGTAGAGAAGAGCCATCACACAACAAACAAAACACCTAAAAGAGTTCCTTGTCTAGTGCTTGCTCCTAACAAAAGATTAGCAATTTCTTCTTGATACTTGAAACATTGGAACAAGTTATGTCTCAAGAGACGTGAAATAAAATGAGGTTTTATTTGTTGGTTTTATCTTTCTTGAATGTCACATTTACGATGATAGAAAAGTGGATTCTACTTGTAAATTAGTTTCGAAAATAGAAAATAAATTTTAATAAATTTTAATTATTTTTGTGGATAACTAAAATTTTTATGATATATTTTATATCACATTTAAAAGAAATAATAAATTTTAAATATACAAATATAATTTTCAATTATTTCGGGACATTAAGAATCTTAGTATCTATTGATCAAAACAAAGCAGATACTACAATAGAGGGACTTTTGGCAACAAATATTTTCATCCCTAAAAGCTTTAAAATCATCGCCAAAAATTTTTAGCTATGAAAAAATTCATCTCACAAATCATCTCAAAATCACGGTAGCAAAATATTATTAGCGACGTTTTTACAAAATCGTCGCAAATTATATTTCGCTCCGATCTTAGATATGTTGTCAAAAGAGATAAGAGAAGATAAAACAAATCGTCGTCAAAGATGTTTTGGGACGTTTTCTTTTCGTGACTAAAAGTTATTAGCTACGCTACTGTATATGTAGCTAATAATATTTTGTGACTACTAAGTTTTTGTAGCAAAATATATTTAACGACAATTTTCAGAATGTAGATAAAAGTTAAAGGCGACGGTTTGGGGAACTTAGCTAAAAAGTTTTGGTGACAATTTTATAATCTTAGCCAAATCTTTTCAGCTACATTTTTATTTAATTTTAAAAATTATTGGTGATGTTTTCAAGAACGTAGCTAAAAGGTTTTGATGACAAATTTTGATTTTTTACTAAACATTCCTATTAAAAAATTTTCATTTAATTATAATTATTGGTAAGATTTTGAATCCATTTATTTTCTGTAATATTTATATTTATATTTTTAATTAATTAAATCAAATTAAAATTAAAAATTAGAAGCATTTTATATAAAAATAAAATTTCATTAAATGTTAATTACAAATTTTAACAAAAAAAACTTATGTATAAACTAAGACACATCTTCATCGTCACTACTACTTACATAATTTGATCCAAGTATTTGTTTGATTATCTTTTCAAACTTAGCCAACTTTCGTTTAATACAATCTAACTTTTGTTCATTAGTTTCTAACTTTTCTTAATGACATTGTAACTGAACCTTAAGCGATAGATTCTCCTCTTGAAACATCGTCACATATGCTGGTCATGATGAAGGAACCAATTGGCTTAAGGTTATACCCAAGATCTTTGATGTATCATGATCTTGTAACAAGGACGTTGTTGCAAATGTCATCAACATTTAGCTCATTTTCATCAGACAACAATCTTTACAATAACTCTTGCCTCTTATTCTAAAATTTAAAAAACAAAATCAATATTTAAATCAAATATTTTTAGTTAGTACTACATAAATATATAAACATAAAAAATATACTTACATAATTATTCTGCGCTTTTTCAAACATCTAGCCTTTGCCTTCCTTGTAGTATGTCAGTTTATAAAGTGTGATCCTATCACACTCCTATCCATGTAGTTTTTTTTCCTATGTTTTATGAAAACAAAAGAATTGAAACACAATAAATAATATTGTATTTACTTATATAGTTATAACTTCTAAACAAAGAACTTACAAATTCATTTCGCATAACAGCGAATGATTTCGAGCCTTGGTTGTAAGGAGTTTTCCTTTTTCCTCTATTAGCCTTGGCTTTCTCACATTTTTCCCAAGTAAAGAAAAGAAATAGTCATTAAATTGTATAACAAGATTAATTGAAGCAAGTGTAAAAAGAAAGAAGACAAACCTTAACAATGGCAGAGGCTCAATAATCACACATTTGACTCCAATTATTTGGAGTCACCCATTCAAGAAGATGTCTCCTTGCCTCCTCATCTAAAGGAAAAGGTTTGTAGTATTTATATAGTCAATAATGATGATCACCCTTTGTTTGAAAGTGAACTCACATAGCTTAAAACTTTAAGGTTTTCAATATCAACGATATTGAGCTTCATCTATGAACAACAAGTAAAAGTGAAATTAGTCTTTAAATTAATAAAAAAATGCATATAATTAAATAAATTGAAAATTAATAAAACTTTGTCTAGAATATTTTGTGGCAAGTTGTCTTCCTTCAACTGCTATGAATGTTGAAGGCAAGGTAATTCAGTCTTGACAATGACCATTAACTCATTGCATAATTTTGCTGATTGGATCTTATCAACAGGACAACCTTGTAAGTTATCAATATGCACATGCAACTCATTGTTTATTACAATATTCATGCGTTTCAACTCAAAACCTTTAGTGATACCTCTACCTCTTTTCTAATGCAGGTATTGGAACCTGACAAAAAAATAATGATAGGAAAAAAAAGCATTAAACATGTAAATATATATTTGAGGATAAGTGTAATTATAGGTGGTAAAGATTAACAGACCTGAAGATCCCTCAACACTAGTTAAGGTAAATAAAGGTCGTTATTGACTGGCTTCATTGGTGGATGAAGTTGGTTGTTGTTACTAGATAGGGTCAGATTGATCTGGTTGTTATAAGAGAGGAACATCTTCGCTAGTTGCCACCTTATTTCCTTTATTTCAATCAGGTGCCATTATATTGAATATCTATGATTTTCCAATATAAAATAAAACTAATTAGAATAACAATATAAAGAACTTGTAAATCTTTCTTTAAATCATTTCAAAGTAATTGAAAAAATATGAACAAATCATAATCAAAGATGATTGAATCTTTGGCCCCACATTTTGAATCACATTAGAAACATTACTTACTTGTTTTATTCATTGTTTTTCATGATTTGTTAATTGTATGAAATTTGGTATGTGAAGGTTGTGGCTATGGCTATGGCTAAGGTTGTGGCTATGACATACCTTCCTACTACTCTTTATGCCAAACCAGAGGCTGTCAATTATTGCTCATTTAATTTTGTCTACTATGTATATACACACCATGTTCAGTTTGCTATTCTTCATCCCTTGTATTTCTAACAAATATAAAGAAAATTTGAATCATATTTCAAAAATCAGAATTAATATGGTTGTAGTTTCTTTCAATAAGGAATTTGTTACATGTATTGGTACTATTGTTACCAATTCTTTACAAATTTTATTACATGCTTATAGAATGAAAGTTAATAAGAAAGTAAGCATTAAGTTATTTAGTGATGTGCATTTCATACAAGGGAGGCATTTTTGTTTTAACCAACATAGTAATACGAACTGTTTAAACTAACATAGTAATAAGAAGTGCTTCAATGATCTTAGCTTATGAACAAAGTTATATATACTTCACAGCATAACTAAAAGCATCTTATACACAACCTTTACTCCAAGTGAATTTTAACTACTTATAACACATTAGGTACAAATAAAACTCAAAAATAACTTCAAACAAAATGTCAAACTCTCCTTTTGTATATATATATTTGAAAGATAAATGAATCAAGCATAATGAAATACATTGCTTTTACAAAATTTCTAAGAAAAAGCTAGAATTAGGGACTCCCTTCTTATATAGTTGTAAACAATTAATTTTATAAATGGATATCAATACTTTAAAACCTCCCTTTACATATAAATGATTGTCCTTGGCCGATGGAGAACAATTAATAGGTTGTAGAATTGCTGATCATAAGTTAGTTATCTTATTTTAATGATGGCTAATCATAAGATAATTAAATGGAGGCTTGTCAATTTTCAAACAATATAAACAACAATCCCATATAACCAACAATTTTTTTTACCTTCAATCATCATGATCAACATCTTGAAATCATCATCATTAATTACATTATGATTCGACTCTTCATCACTATTATATTCGGCCAAAGTATCATCATTGTCATATAATTCATCCTCAATATAGTCTTCTTCTCTTTCTATGATAAGATTGGCTTGTAATTCATACACTTATACTATATTGGGATCAACATCTCTCTTATGGAATAATGATATATCTATATCTTTTATTTTAAATGGCTTCATTATTTAACTCTGATTCAATCTCTTGATATACTTCATCACCATCCTCACTGATTAGATCATTATCCTTTTCACAAAAATTGAAGAGATTTTGTTGTTAAAACTTCTAAACAACCTTCCAATTGTTGCCCAATATAGTATCGTTAAGGAAAAAAATTTGCCTCACTTGATTTGCAAAGACAAAAGGGTCATTAGTATACTATGTCGTACTAACATTGACGCCAGTAATATTCCCATTCACCTTCATGTCAATAAGATTAAACCTTTTACACTTAAACAGAACAATGTTTTTATCCTTGATGTAATGTAACTTTATTATTTCAGAGGTAACACCATCAAAGTCAATAAAATCATCTCATGACATCTTTTAATAACAACCCCACAATTTTGGCTTCTAAGTTGACTATCTCAATCTTGTATATGAAATCTAACCCCATTATGAATATAACTTGTATATTTTTTTCTCACACATATGAGACCCACATGCCAAAGAATATAATGTTGTTGTTTCCTTTTGATGTACCATAAATGGGACACTCTTCAAGATCTTTACTATCATTCTAAAATATAGCACAATCATACTTTTAAGCATTTATTGATATATATCTTAATCCAAGGTCCCGTTACAATTTCTTTTCATCATAGTAAGATTTGGGCAATTTGTGTTTAGCAAGTCAATCAATATGTCAAAAGATTTGTTACTCTATTTATTATAAACCTTCAATTGGCAAAACTTGAAAACAAAAGATAATTGTGAGAAATTTGAGCACCCTGTATATAATTCTTCTTAAGCAACTTTCAATAACTTCCCAAAATTATCTTTTGGAATATTACCAATTATGTTAGGCAAACCAATTTCATTCATGGTCTCTGTATAATTCCTATAACCCTCTAACATCTTGCTAATCCCATCATCATCATCATCATCATTATTGTTACTATCATCAAAACTTGTATGGATACTTCTACTACAACTTGCTTCCTTATGTTTGTCATGATGAAGCCATGGAGTATAGAATTTGTCTATGACTCGGATTAGCAAGTCATTGTATTGACTTTGAATGTTGACATGTAAGCAATCTATGTATGGACAACAAATACGATATTCATTAGCCATTTGATCTTTTACAAATTACATGAAACTCTTAAGTCCTTCTAAGTATTCAGTGGACAATTCTGATGATACATCCAACTTTTGTCTATCTACCTATACAATTAAAAGTAAATAACTGAATTACTAAAAGCAATCTTCGTTCTATATAACATAACCATTAATTAGTACAACTTCATTTAAAAATTTTGAATTCAAACAAACACTATGGTACGTGGCATTATTACATCACATAAATTGAGAAAGCAAGTTCTCGCTGTTACTCTTAGGCTTGTGCAATATATCACCGATAAGTCTCATGGGAGTTGCATCATGAGTTTTTAACCTATATACCATCCTAGAGGTTTATTATGCAAAGGATTGTCTATAATTGTAATTGAATTTCTAATGTCAAGACTTCTCCATTAATCAAAACAAGTTCATAAATTAAGTTTGAATTTAAACAAACATTATGGTATGTTAAACCACAATTACACAACCATTTTTATTAGAGGATTCTATAAGGGATGTTTATGTACATAGAAGCAATCATATTTCAGAGCTACAGGGGATGTTTATGCATCCCCTAAATATAGTACACACACACCGAAGTGCATCTCAACCTTATCATCATATGAAGTAGTGTCATTTGATAGATCACAAAATTAACATTGTTAGAATATTGGAACATTCAAATAAGAATTCTTCTATTGACTTTTCAGAATTAAACTGTTAATCTTAATTTATCACGGAATGTCTATGTGACGACTAGTTTCCAATAGTGGAAATGAGCTTCGCTGGGAGGAATGCCACAATATTGTCCTTAATGAAGAACAAATCAATGCAGAACAAATCCTCTCTTCATACACTAATAACTAATTGCCTTATATGGCCGATCTTCTTCTTCAAGATTCTTAGTATCATCCAAACTACCTCTCTTTCTTTATTATCAGTATCTCATTTTTTGTTATGAAGCTATTATATGAATATCTGATTGTATATACTATATGTTGTGTTAAGTTTCCTCCAATCTTCAAAAGAACATAGATGGAAATAAAAGCAGTGGTGATGTCCTAATGGTTCATATATGATTAAGGAAATCAATTGTTTTGGAACAGTAGTCAATTGCAAAAATTATGTCTGTTCATCATGATGATCACGGAGTTTATCAGTCAGGTATTTATGTGTTTGAGTTTGACTTCCTAATACCATTTGATTTAGCTTTGATTATTCTATTCTCTTTGCTCATTAGCTGAAATGCTTAGTACGTGTGATTCATCTAATACCATCATCCATACTGGATCTAAGAAATCATTCACTATGTTTTCTGCAAATTCGGTTAAAGTAAAGAAGTTGTTGGAAGAGGGTGTTAACTCACCAAACCCTGAGGGATGATCTTTAACTGTTTCAATTGATGGTTTGAAGCGTGTAAAGAAGCTTATTGGGAATCCAGATATTAGAAATCCCTTTACCTTTTCTGCCGGCTCTAATATCACTTGGAATCTAAAAATAATAATTATTTCTTTTCATTTTCAATGGAATATTAGGAGTTAAACTTTATTTATTATTTTGTCTGTAAGAATTGTTAAACTTCTAATTAACATCTTGTACTACTCACCATA
>JAOSBK010000005.1:12811223-12835302 GCA_027568895.1 Erythroxylum shatona | reverse complement strand
TTGAAAGGACCATAGATGTCAGTGTATATTAATTCAAGTAATTCGCTACTTCTTGTGGCTGGATTCCTTGATATTTGTTTGGTTTGCTTACCTTTAATGCAATCCACACATATATCCCAGTCAGCAAAATCTAATTGAGGTAAGATTTTATTTTTCACTAACCTTTATACCCTTTCTTTGGGTATATGACCTAATATTTTATGCCACAAAAAAGCAAAACATTCATTATATACAATACGATTATTTCCTATAATATGGTCAACATGAAACAAAGATTCAGGAAAATCAACATTAAGAATGAAACGATATAAACAATCAATTAAAGTACCAAAACCATAATAATACTTGGGTTTATATAAAGAAAACACATGATTTCCAATCTTAAAGCTAAAACTATCATCATCCAATTTTGAAATAGAAACTAAATTCCTAGCACAGTCAAGAACATAAAGACAATTTTTGAGATCCAGGTGACACTTAGTGTCAAAGATCAATCTGTACATCCCAATGCCCTCTATTCATGCCTTCATTCTATTCCCCACATATAAGAACTTTTCAGTTCTGTCTATGGTCTAGATTGAAAGGAATCTCTATTTAACATATGATATATAAGTAGTTGCACTATAATCTAACCACTAGGTATTATTAGGCACTTCAATAAGATTAGATTCAAAACATACTAAGACATAGTATGT
Source organism: Erythroxylum shatona (assembly GCA_027568895.1). Classification (NCBI taxonomy): domain Eukaryota; kingdom Viridiplantae; phylum Streptophyta; class Magnoliopsida; order Malpighiales; family Erythroxylaceae; genus Erythroxylum; species Erythroxylum shatona. The sequence continues at coordinate 12,834,607 of JAOSBK010000005.1, read as the reverse complement.
ACCTTTCTTTTCGAACCAAGTCTTTCTTTTAGGGTAATCTATCTTGAATTGACCAGACTTTTTATGAAAGTGGTACCTCTTATCTTTATGGATTCGACCCTCATTAACTTTGCTAAGAGCTTTGTCCTTATCTTTGCCTTTCTTTCCTAGTTTATTCTTACTACTACTAGATCCTTGATGAAATATGATATGAACAGAGTGTTCTTTCATTTTCTTTAATCTCTCTTCCTCCTGAACTAATATGGCCTTAATTCCTTGAAGGTTCCATTTTTCCTTAATGGTGTTATAATTCACCTGGAACTAGCTATACTCAAGAGTTAGTGAATTGATAATGAAATGTACAAGGAAAGATTCACTTACATCCATACCCATGGATTTCATCTTTGTAGCTATATTTGACATATGTATGATATGATAATGAATAGGTTGTGACCAGTTAAAATTTTTAGCCATCAACTCACTCATTAAAGTCCCCACTATGGACTTATCAGCTATATCAAATTGGGAGTATTCTTTAAGTTTCAACATGAACTCCTTTGCATTGTCCATTTTAGGCATTAATAGCTTTACATTTTTTGCGATCATCATTCACATCAAATTCAAGCTTAGCTTGGTAAACCATTCCCAAGCCTCATAATAAGACTTCTCAGCTTCAGAACTATTCTCAGTTATAGCTACGGGCCTTGTGTCTGAAATTATGGCCAAGTCCAAATTCATTACACCTAGTTAGAACTGGATTTGTTTGAACTAATCAGCATAGTTCAGACCATTGAACTTGATTAGTCCATTTCCTAAAGCAAAGAAATTAATAGATCCTGCAAACACAACATATAACTCACATATTAATGCTTTGAGTAAACCTATACGGATTCAAACTAACTAATTCACTTTGATTATGCATTTAAATTCTCCTTTGAGTGAAATTTAAATACATAGTTGTAACCTATTATGATCCATATATATAGTTCACTATAATAGACTATCAATCATATTCTAGTCAACTTGCATGTTATCTTTGGATATAAAATCATATTAACCAAATATGTTGATAAAGTCCCTTTAATGTCATTAATTATAAGCAATGGTCTACCTTTGAGTGACCTCATAATTAATAATCTCAATTATTCAGTTCAACCTTTATGTCATTTTAGCATCATATTGTAATGAACAATTTAAAAATTCACAATTAAATTATTAATATTTTCAAGCTAGGCCACTTTGGTGACTAACAAGTTGTATCCATATGATAAACATTTAATTGACAATTATCACTCAGGAAAAATTTAATATAGTTAGTTTGGTCACTTTGGTGACTAACAAACTATTCTAAATTACCATAGTGTCATGTAGTACATTCAACATATAATAAGAAAATGTAATTCCAAGCTTGGAATAATATAAACGGTCAAAGTATCAATTAAAACATAATATGATACAAAATTATATTATGCATAGCAAACATATACGCAACATTTATGCACCTAAATCTAAATAAATTAATAAATAAATTATTAATTATGAGTTATGATCCAAAATTAAAATACCTTAAGAAGGATCAATATTCAAACCCATAAATTTATTTTATTAAAAAATAAAAATATAACGCGATGGCGCATGCACAGCATGCTCCTGTAGCTGGTCCATTCTAGAAATTGAGGCACGTGCAACGCCGAAACGCTAGTTTCATTTTTTTTTACTTTTGGTTTCTCTTCATATCGTTGCTCTTCATACCAAAAACCACCCCAAGCCTTACCAAAAGCATCTCTTGTTAACATTACAAAGGATCGATGTTTGGTTTTTGTATTTTCGATGGTCTCTTTACTATCTATTACTCTTATTCTAAACCATCCATCCATAATCATCCATTCATATTTTGTTTTTGTTATGCATTGAGAATGGAGTTCAATTAACATCCAAGAATAACAAGAAAACGTTGTCTGTGTTTCTATGTCTTTTTCGTATAAGAAGAAAACAATGCTATGAAAAGTATAGAATCATGCAACACTCCATCCATACAAAAATAAACAGAAACATAATCGTACCGAAATGATACAAGGTAGAAAAAATCATGCAATACCGTGGCTCTGATACAAATTGTTAGACAATTATTGGATCGATTGATTTTGGCGTATCTGTATCCACGATAGTTTTTGTAAGGATTTAATTATCTCTCTTCTTCTTTCTTTGATTTGTGTCTTTAATGGTTCAGATTACTCTTTGATAAGTTTCTAAAAACTTATATATCCTTTCACCAACCATCACGTTGGTTCATTTTAAAAGAGAGAGGGAAAGGGTCTTTGAACCATTTGAGATCTTGTTATTTAATACCCAATAAACATCATCTTGGATCATTTTCATGGGACTCAAACTATAAGTCACATGAGCCATTAAATATTCTAACAATCAATACATACTTGTAAGTATAAAAGAGAAAAACGTAACTTTGATTTTGATTAAAATGGTGGATTGTCAATTTTCTCCCAAAAAGTAAGGCTACTTGGAACAGGAAAATATGTAGAGTTAACTAAAGACGAACTCAAAGTTGGCCATTGGTATATTTTAAACAAATGTGAGGAAGTCAATTTCTATATAGAGTGTGTATATTACTTCTCATTCACTATTTCATATTTAAATATAGCACTCAACCTATGTTTTCTAACATCTATTTACTTTTCTAAATAGAGAACAGAAAGATGAGATTAGAAGCAAAAGGATTGTTAAAGTTAAAGGAATATACACGATTAACTTTTCATCATGCTTTAAGACTCGAGCAAGTTATTCATGGAATACTATGAACAAATGAAAATTGTAGGTGAGATTAACTTCAGATTATATTTTTTCTATAAATGATATGGTTATATAATTGTAAATTGCCAGATGCAACAACAACATTATATGCTTTGGTATGTGGGCCTCATATGTGTGGGAAAAAATATACAGGTTGCATTATTAATGGATTTGGATTTCACACAAAAGATTATAACAGTTGACTTAGAAGCCAAAATTATGGAGTTGATGTTGAGGGACAATATAAGGATGATTTAATTAACTTTTACAGCATCATCTCATAAATAATAGAGTTACATTACATCAAGGATAAAAAGGTTGTTGTATTTAAGTGCACTTGGTTTAATCTTGGTGATAAAGGGATGAACATAAAAGTGAATGGCAGTACAACTAGCATCAATGTTAGTAACACATGATATGATAATGAACCTTTTATGCTTGCAAATCAAGTGAAACAAGTATTCTACCTTAACGACACTGTATTGGGTAGCAATTAGAAAGTTGTTCAAAAGTTTCAACACTGAATGTTTTTTTATTTTTGTGAAAGGAAAAATGGTCCAATGGGTGAAGATGGTGATAAAGTATATCAAGAGATTAAATCGGAGCTGAATAATGGAGCCCTACAAATAGAAGATGCAGATATATCATCATTCCATATGAGAGATGTTGATCCCAATATACTATAAACAAATGAAGTACATGCCAATCTTGTCATACAAAGAAATAAAGACTATATTAAGGATGAATTATATGACAATGATGATACTTTGGTTGAGTATAATAGCATTGAAGAGTCGAATCATAATGCAATTAATGAATTTGAATTTCAAGATCTTGATCATGATGAATGAAAGTAATAAAAGTGTTCTTTATATTGTTTCAAATTTAATGTTGGTAATATTGATGTTAATGCATATTATTGATGATTGAGATGTGATAATGTGGCCAATGATGATTAACTTGTGTTAATGCATATTATTGATAGTTGGCTTATATTAATTCATATTGTTGATGATTAACTTATGTTAAATGCATATTATTGATGGTTGACTTATGTAGAATGTGTATTATTGATGGTGAACTTATATTAATGCGTATTGTTGATGATTTGTTGAGAAACTGGGTTGAGATCCGATCCCGACCACAATGGAATAATCACAAAACTTTTTCATAACTTTTGATTTCTCAAAAATTAAGATTTATTTAATTATATAAAATGATCAACACAAATCATAATAAAGTGATATCTTAATTCCTACCTTATTCTGAAGCTTGATCTTTATCTTATTGTATCCCTCGAATCATTTTTGAAATTGATCCGTCTCAACCACCGTAGCCGTACAAGTATTCAATCTCTAACGGTATCTACAAAATAGATTGAGAGAACTCTGTAACTCTTACAGAGAGGGTTAAGCAAGAAGTGCTAACTCCATGGAGCTTAAGCCTATTTATAATAAGTTTTGGACGTTTTAGTAATTTAATTAAAATTAAATTCTAATTTCAATTAAAATTTAATTAGAATTACAAATAATTCAAACTAAATACCAATTTTGCCTATATAAGATTCAATATCTCATATTGATCCTTATATATTAATATTTTATATTTAATCATAAAGTTTCTCAAACTTTATAATCAAGTCCAACTTGATTAAATTAACTTTGCTCTCTTCAAACCGTTTGATATGTGAGACCTATGATAATGATTATAAAATCTAATTTTAATTCATAATTAAAATTAGATAAATTAAAACTTTTAATTTAACTTTAATTTTCTGATTAAACGATTTATAATCATAGAACAAAATTGACATCTAGCAACGCACCATGACCACCTAAATATTAAGGAATATCAAAGTAATGTTAACTAACATTTCCGTGCATAATTCTTCTATATAATTCAATCCTTTCATCATACAATATTTCGATTAAATATAGAGCATGGAATTAATGTCTACTCTATTTTGAGTCTAATCATATTAGTTCTCTGCCATTAGCTATCGATTCAATTAATGGCTTTTGTAAACTATTTACAAAGCATCATTTTACCTTGGCCAAGAATTTCTTGAATCAATATTAATCGAGAACAATGAAATATTCCCCCTAATTACTTTAGGGTGATTAATCATATCTTGATCACTCAACTATCTCCATATAGTTCATGTTACATCCCTTTACTACTGATTAAACAACCTATGATTAAATAGATCATAAGTAGTATCAAAATATAGCAATCCCCATATAAGATAACTTTGATGACCTCAAGTCAAAGGATCACTTATGCAATCATCATAATGAGAATTCCATAGACATACAAGTAATCATCTAAATGGATTTCTCATATCGAGTCTGTTTAGTGAACTTGTTCTCTAGCAAGCGCCCACACATTTGTTTAAGTATCTTTATACTTTAGCCTATAAGATCGACTACTTCTTTCATAAGGAAAAACAAAACATGTGCTAGTTTTTTTTACGTTCTATTTTTTCTACGTTATATTAATGTCCAATCTTAATAGAACAATAATTAGGAACATTTAGGAATAATACATAAATGTAATATGAATCTTCTAATTATAATCTCACTATAATTTCATTTGTAATGTACAATTATCCTATGGACTTTATCATATACATCTACGTATGTACAAGATAAAGAATTTCTTTAAATAATTTGTCATTGAACTACAGCTAAAGCGATTGACTGTAGGGCATAAAACAACATGATTGACTTATGTTAATGCGTATTATTGATGATTGACTTATGTTAATATGTATTATTAATGATTAACTTATGTTAATGCAGATTGTTGATGATTGAGTTATGTTAATGCGACTAATGTTAATGATTAAATGTATGTTGGTAATGATGATTGAATGTATTGTAATGTTACTAAAATTTATGTTTTTTATCTATATCCAATATAATAGCATCTGGTAGAAACACAGGAAGAAGGTGACAGATATGGAAAATGTAAAATAGAGGGATCTACAGCTTCAACCAGATCAATCAGTTGGTGTCATCAATTCAATTCCTAGCCAACAACAACATTCTACCTCATTTACCAATAAAATCAATCATACACAACTTCATTTTGTCTCAAACAACAACGAATCAACTAGTTCAAGTTTGTTAAATTTTAACAACTACAAATAGACTTATGCCCAAATATATATTTATATATTCTAATATTTCCTTATCATTATTGATTTGTTGTCAGGTTCTGATGCTAGTATTAAAAAAAGATGTAAAGGTAAAACTAGAGGTTATGAATTGCAATAAATGAATGTTATAATGAATAGCATGTTGTCAATACAGATTGATACTTAACAAGGTCATCTTGTAGACAAGATCCAATCTACAAAATTCTCAAGTGAGTTGGTGATTATTTCGATAATAGAATTACCGTACCTGAAGCATGTTAAAGACTTAAAGGAAGACAACATGCTTGAAAATGCTTTAGAAGAAGTTATGGTAATTTTTCAATATATTTAACTATATGTAATATTGTTTCATTTATTTTAAGGTTAATTATAATTTTACTTACTGTTCACAGTCGAAATTGAATATTGTTGGTATCAAGAGCCCTGATGTTTCAAATTGTGTGACTTTATTATTGAACAAAGGACCAAGGATCACTATTATAAGTTGCATCATTTTTATAAATCTTTTTCTTCAGATACAGAGGCATGAAAACATGCTCCGAAACGAATGTCTCAGAAAAATTGGAATATTTTATGTGATTATTGGATTGACCCCAAAGTTTAAGTTTGTTTTCTTTACCTTCATATTTGCTTCCATTAATCTTGTTAGATGATTTAACGATTACTTAATCTTTTTTTCTTTATTTAGGATAATTGTGAGAAGGCAAAGGTCAATAGAGGACAAATAAAAACATCTCACAATCAAAGGTCCAAATTATTTATAGTCATTTGAAATTAATATATAAGATCTTTGTTTACAAGTTATAATTATATTGAAAGACACTATATTATTTATTGTGCCTTATATTTTTATTTTATAGAATAGTGAGAAGGAATCACATGGACAAGAGTGAAAGGATCACACTATATAAAGTCACTCACGATAAGGAAGGTAAAGGGATGATGTTAGAATAAGCGGAAATTAACTATATAAGTATAAAATTTTGTTTAATAATTAAGTTTATTTATTTATATAGTAGTAACTAATAATATTTGGATTGAATATTGATTTTGTTTTTAAAATTTTAGAATAAGATGCAAGAGTTGTTACAGAAATCAATGTCTTAGGGGATAAGGTCAATGTAGAAGACATTTGCAATACCATATGGTACATGTTCTGGTTATGTCAAACATCTTGGCTTTAGGCCTAAGCCAAATGTTTCAACCTCATCACAAAAACAGTAATTCAAAAACTTCAAGAGGATACTCAAGCAAAATTGGCCAAATATGATAAGTTATTCAGAACAAATACTTGGCCCCAGATTATAATAGCAATGAAGATGAAAGCGAATGGCATTAATTATATCTTTTATATTTTTCTTTCAATTCTGGTTTTTATTATAATTTAAATTTAATACTTTTTCTCATATTGCAGAATTGACGAAGATGCAACTGCTGAGTGATTTATGCTATGAATAGTAAAGTTATGTGATGTTTACTTTAATTAAAAATATTGCTTCAATAATCACAATATTTTAACTAAGCTTTTTGGATTATTACAGGTTTATCGACATGCTGATTTTTTTTGTAATATTAGCATTTATAATTAATATATAAACTGGTCTTTGTATTTATTATTTTGTATATAAAAATTGTTGAAGTTGTAATTAAAATCTTGTATACAAAGAAATTTAATGATATTTTATTTTTATATATAATGTTTCAAATTTTTAATTATTTTTGTACAATTTTTATAATAAATTAATAATAAAAATATATCAATACATTATATACAATAATATGAATTAAAAATGTAACTAATAATTTATTCCAAAACAGTGTAACATTTGGTTAAAACATGGCTAAAAAAATTTGGCTACATTGTATAAATGTGGCTAAAATTGTTGGCCTACGTTTTTAGAAATGTAACTAAAAACATTTAAAATGTAGCTAAAAAATTTTCACCACAATTTTTTTATTTATTTACGTTTACAAGATCGTAGCCAAGTTTCCAGAAATGTAGTTCATAGTTTTTAGCTACACAAAAAAAATGTAGCAAAACCTATTGGCAACGATGCTTCAAAACGTCGCTACAGTTTTTGACTACAAAAATAAAGCGTGGTAAAAAACTATTAGCGATGATTACTACAACATGTCACCTGTAGTTTTCAACTACAAAAATTTACGACATTTGAGCGACGAAACTAAATCGTAGCCAATAATATTAGTGACGATTTTTATACCTTCAGCTATGATTTTTTTTGTAGCCAAAGGTCATTTTTTTGTAGTGTATTTGATTTTTTTTTTTATGAACTGAAATGTTTGCCATCCAATAGCATTTCAATAGTTACAACAGACAGAAAGAGTACTCAGAAAAAAAGAAATAATAAAAAAAGAAATTTCGATTTGAAACTTTTTGCTAGAATGATGAGCAAAATTGCCGAACTCCCGCCTAGGATAAGTAATAGTCACATTTTAGCAGCAAAAAGCTCCTTTGAGAGGGAAATTAGATAAACAAAACAGTAAATGAAGATGAATCGTTTCTTGTACATAATGGTTTACAAGTTTGTTCCTCCTTTGTCTTGTGTTTACACGAGTCTTTTTCATCTTCCTAAATTTGTTAGGTAACATTACACTCTATGTGACTATTGCATTGACATTTGTTGTCCTCCACATTTGTTTTAATTGTTATGTAACAATTAGAGAGACCGCAACCGCAGCTCTAAGCCATCAATTGAAAGGTTAAAGGTAGATAGGTGGTAGTGGCCAAAATGTCTTCATAAAAGAAACATTAGTTGTAGCTCTCCAAATACGACCATCAGTAAAAGATCGATCTTTCTTAAAGTAGGAACATGGCCATGGTTGTTAAAGCATTGATTATAACATCCATAGACTGATTCCCTAGCTTGAAATTGATCCACTAAGTCATAGGTTTTATTCGCCTAAACTCCTACCAAGAATTCCTTTCCTTCCAAATTTTTTGTAATAAGATCATCACTTTTATCCACGTAACCTTTTAGCCAAATAAAACTTCTCCGCAGGTGGGTCGTAAGGAGTGTTTTGAATTTACTATCACGAGGATGATTTGGTTTCCCTTTTATTATTTCATGTGTCTCTGCAGATCTTTAAGTTAATTCGTAAAGTAAATGGAATTTAAAACATTAAATTGTTTTAAACCAAAGTACAGCTGCGTCTCTTCTTTTAACATGGGAAGCGGCAAGTTTGTTTTTTCATCGTAGGAAAAAGAAAAGAAGAAAAAGGAACTCATTGCAAAATCAAAGTTATAATCAAAGGCATTGGAAATGGGGAAAGGCTAGGGCTTCAGTTCAGATAGAGAGACGGAGAGATCTGCTTTTGAAAGAGTTGATCGATTGAATGTTCCTTTTATAATACAAACTTTTCAACGTACCATAATATGCATCATCACACCACTTCAAGACCTCACATTCCTAACGTTAAAACAAAGTCTAATCTCCCGCACCTTACCTTTCATGCCTCCCTTCTTTCCTACATTTTGTATATTACTTTGACAAAAAAGTTATTCAGGTGCTTTCACAGTTCCATTCTGGATCTCATGTCTCCAATTGCAGCTACAGTTTAATTTTATTATTGTAATTTATCTTAATTATGTTCACGTTATTTGTAATTGCAATTTAAAATTTTAAATCATCACTCTTTACATTAATAGTAATTAGGTGATATTCTATTCAACTTAATACATCGAACATAGTTAAAATCTCTTTGAATTTTTATACACAACATCTACGATAATCATTTATAACTTTACACTGCATGTGATAATAAAAAATTTGCATACTGCAATCAATCAGTATAATTGCATTAGGTTGCTCATCGTTGAGAGGAATATATATATATAAATGCTAATGCTAATGCTGATACTGAATGCAAGACGAAATCAATCCTTCTGCTAAAACCTAATCATATTCAAGTGATTGGTCTTTAAAGCATAGGGATCCCGCTCACCTGAAATGTTACTAAATCAGTGTTTACATCTTCCCGTTGTTGATCTTTTCTTTAGACATGCACATTGGTACTAGAGAAAAGATGAGTATAAAATGAGAAAGCTGTAATTAAAGTGATTAAAATTTGAATTTGTTTCAAAAACTAAAATTGAAAAAAGAGAGAAACAAACTCTTAAGTGATGGGCATGAGCATTGAGGAGTGTTTTGAATGCTTTTGGTACCTTGACTATGCTTTTCTTGGCTAAGACGATCTTGTGGAGAACCTTTTTTTACCAAAAGCTTAGATATCCACGCAATGACACGTCGCATTGCAAATTGCATGCCAATTCTAGTAAACAAAACAAAAAAGAATGTTTTAAGATGGATAGATTTGGGTGTAAATTAGGGGTATGTGTTTTTTTCCTTTATTGTCTGGGTTGTCCCTCTACCTCAAGCATTCTTTGCGTAAAGACAGGCTAGCCCCAGGAATAAAGCCGAAGGACAAGAGCACAGGAAGGAAGTGGGTTAAAGCTAAAAGCAAAGCACAAGACCTGCATATTCTAATAACATTATTTACATATTACATACATGCATACATATTACAGCACACATCCACATCATACATACAATTATACAAACCCAAACCAGACCAACAGCCAAGCAAGCAAGCAACCAAATGGCAATTCCAGAGTTGGAGCTGACATCCGACAACAGTACTCAGTAACATCTCCCTGGTGTAAAACGTACTCTGCCCAACAGAACAGAACAGACCCAATGTGTAGTCACCGGTCACAGCCGGTTTAGTCAGTGACCAAATGGACCTATTCTTACCGTACCAATATCGCTGATCAAAGATTGGAAAAGGCTTCTTTAGTTGCACACCATACTTGCTCTGGTTTACGTTTATCACTGCAAAATGATCGAGACATGTCGTCCCATAAACCAAACCCACTTCTTGTTTGTTCTTAATTAGCTTTTGACTAGATTAGAGATCTCCCGTTTGGATTTTCTCGACTGATTCCTTACATCCTTTGCAGTGTTGAAGTTTTCTTTACGTTAACAAAATTTATCTTATTTGCACAGTTCAAAGCCTTGCTAGTTCATCTGATTCAAAAAGAGCTTTGCATTGCAAACATTGTAATGTTCGCAGAAGAAATAACTTAATATTTAGCATATATAGCGAAGCAAGCATTGTATCAGCATCCACTCGTCATGCATGCTGCCTTTTGATTGCAAAGCTAACAAAACCTTCCAAGCTAAACCTCTAAACCCTCACAATCACCACTACCTTATCCGCCAAAAGAAAGACTTTCTTATAAATTAAATACACTAGTCCTTGGAGCAAAATAGCTAATTATCCTCTAATCAAAAGATTATCTCATTGTATCAATAACAATTTGAGTGTTACGTTTTTTAAGAAATAGTGAGTTATTAATGAATTAAAAATGTTATTAAATTAATGATATGTTAGTTTCCCATTTATTCTTGATCTGTAAAAGTAATTGGGATCCAACTATACCTTTCTTGAAAAAAGAGACTAAAAAAAGTTGAAATCTAAAAGGATTTCTTAGTGAATGGGTCATATTAACAAGTTCACATTAATTAAAGCTCTTTGCTTCTCTTCCAATTATGCCATGCCCTCTGCCCTCTTCACTCTGCCTCATCGACTCATCCTCCACCACTTCAATGCTTTTTCTCAATTAACTAAAATTCAGAGTATTAGAGAAATTAAATAATTAAAAAAAAAACCAGTTGATGGGATAGTTCCTTCACCTGTCAAAATATCTTGTGATCAATCTCAGCCTTTGGATCAACATCTACTATTACACGTAAGAGATCCCTCCCTTACGTCATCCAAACATGTGGGTCCTCACTGTCCTCACTTCTCGAGACCGTGTGTTTATATCATTATTATCTCTTTTTCTCCTAAATAATTCTCTTTATCTAAATTTATTAATTTAATATCAAGAAACTAATTAAAAATTGAAAATTCTAAGCTTCACGTTAAATTTAACTGTTGAAAACTGACGGCGTCAAACCCATATGTTTTTTCCCTAATAAATGCCACAAACCCAAGTTGTCCTTTTCCCTTGTCTGCAAGTGTTGTTTCTCACAGGCAATCGCCAGCTTCCGCTGTCGGAACTTGCCGTTTTTTTTTAATAACTTGTCGCGGATACACAGCCACAATTTTTTCTCTTGCCGGAGAAATTCTCCGACATTCCATTTCTTTTCTCCCCTTTGTTGTTTTGTTTCATAGCTTCCAGCAATACTATTGCTGCTACTACTACTAGTCTTGTATGTGTAGCAGCAGCAGAGATTGCGGTCATGATCTTTTCTAAGCCACCACTGATAAGAAAAATCGTAAGTGTATCTTTGCTTCATTGATTTCTGCGTGTCAGTGAACAGAATATTTGAGTTCGCAAAGTACCAGAGGGTTTGCTGCTCTGTATCCACCTGTAAAGAGCCGATGGTTTTGTTGACATTTGATGCGTGTTGTTGTTTTCTGAAGATTTAAGCTAACGTTGAAGGGTGTGTGTTTTTTGAGAAGCAACTGATCAAGGTAAGAGCTTTGTTCTTTTATTTAGTTCTTTGTTCCGTTGTTTTGTTTCCTTCACTTTCTCATCGCTTAAACAAGTTGCATTATTTTTGGTATTAGATTCTTCTTTTGTTATTTGATCACTTGCACCTTGCTGTGAAAGATTTTTGATTTGCGTGTTTTAGAGTTGCTAAAGAAAATAATTTCAGATTCTTTCTCTCTTGCTTCTGTTTTGTTTTATTCTTTTTGACTTTTCTCAGCAACCAAACAGAGCTGCACTTTACTCCTCCTATTTGTCTCTCTCTTTCTTGCCTCTCAATCTTATTCAAATATCTGGACCCAAAATTCACTAAATTCCAGATCCCAATAAGGTTTCAAGTTGCCATTCAAGTGATTACCTTTTTAACAGGCGTTTTAATGCGTTTAGCTTCTCCGGAATTTGTCTCCTAGTCCTCTGATATATTGCTTGTTCAGTAACCTGTTTATTTCATTGGCGCATAGGACCTGCAGTTAATTGGGTGAAACTTCAATATCCAGAGGTAAGAAGAGAAAGTGAAATAAATAGAGCAGAGCCAAAACTAAGCATATCTGGATACAAAGGACTGAAGATTTATGATGAATGAGATATAAAGCAGACAGCTAAGAAAGAAATTAGAACAACAGATTGAAGAGCAATGTTTTTCTTTTCCTCTTTGAGGGGTCTTGGTTCCTAAGGCTATGTCGTTTTCGATAATTATGATCCATTTGTCATTTCATTTCTTCTCTTTTCTATTGCTACAAAAAATGCGAAACAAAACAAAATCTACCCTTCTCTTAATCTATGGATTGGTTGAATAAAAAATGACAGTGAAACTATTTTTATATCTTCCTCTTTCCAGAAACTTGGGCTTGCACATTCTCTATGTCTTTCCAATGTTTATTGTTTGTACATGAAAATTTAAAAGCAATGAGGATGTGCGCACACATTATCTAATTAGACCAACTTTGTGCCATTGTCTCAAATCCTTTTCCTTTCCTTTGTTTTCTTTCTTTTTCTATGACGTGACTCACTGTTGTTATTATTGTGTCTAGCTCTTCTCTGATCCCGAGACTTGAACCTCTTTATCTTTTTCCTTTTTGTCTTTCTCCAAAAACAACCTCCCCCTTGCCATTTCTTTAAGAATAGCAAGTCTAGAAACGCAACCATAACATCAAATCTCAATTTCTTATTAGTTTCTTTGGCATTCAATACCAACAGTTTTGTCCTCTCTCTTTGTTTCTATGTGCCCACCTCTTTCCAATCCTTGATGGGCTATTTTCCTTTCTTTTCTTTTGGGTAAAATGATGCGGTGGAATTGGAAAAAAATTCTCTCCTTTCGTTGTATAACTTTGAATGCAAATATGGCTATGCATGTTCACATTTTATTGTCGTCTTAATATAAGGGCCCATACAAGGTTGTCTATCCCATCAAGGACATGAAAGAATGTTTGTGTCTCCCCCCCTTGACCAAAAGCATAAGCTTGGTAGAATCCACCCAATTCGTTCCTTTTACGAATTTAGTGGAGTTGATAGTGTCTTCATTTGCTAATATTTCTCACAATTTGTATTTCATTAACATTTGCTTGGTCGCGTGGGCAGAGGGCTAGAAAGGTTGAAAGTCAATTGAAGGGAAGATGTTTACGTGCATAGCGTGTACAAAGCCGGTGGCAGAGGAGGAAGATGGTGGAGGAGGAGCGGCGCGTGGAAGTGGAACACCCAATACCAAAGAAGCCGTCAAAAGCCTGACCACACAGGTCCTTTACCTTACCTATCCCTAATACTGGCCTATACCTATACCTCTATCTCTGTGTACTATATATTAGTAGTATATACGCCTGTCTCTGCAATATTTGTGTATATTAAATGCTTCTTTTTCTAGTTTGTGTTGCTTTTGCCCTTTTATAATATTCCTTGTCTGTGAAACCAAACAAGATCATAGGTCCATGAGATATGGTGGACCCCACCTGGGTCCGACCTTCGGCTTTTTTACTTTTTTTTTACAGGCCTTCTCATTCTGACTGCCTTCTGTCTGTGGAACTATTTCTCTATAGTAACTATTTAATATAATTTTGTCTTTATACATTATCTCAAAAGATTCTCCTTAATATATAAAATCAGCGTTTGTAATTAAAATAAAAAAGGTTTTCCTTTCTTACACAACATAAAATTCTGTTTCTGGGAAAAAAATCTTAATTACAAGAATAAACTTATTTTGTTTAGTTGAAGGAGTCGTGTATTGTGCTTGTTCTTGTCTTTGTTACGTCCATAAATGGCATGCCTCAGAAGCATTCACTGGATTTTTGAACTAAATGTAAAAGTTGTGCCAAAATGTTGTCTAAATAAATACCAATTCATCAAAATCATATTATTTTGGGTTTTGGTGTTGATGTAATAAGTGTATGTGATGTCAACAACCTCCTTTGCCTATTCTACATGAGCTGTCAGTAGTAGTTGTAGCGCTGCAATGAAGGTGCCTATAGTTACAGAGTATTTCCCGACTTTGACATACCAACTGGAACCTCTCAACCCTTGCTAGCTCCCTAGAGGTTGGTGGTGACTGCTGACGTCATTTTCACCGAGTTTTAAGCATTTTTAGGAGTAGGAGTGGCTTCATTGGCTTTGACTACCAAATTCCATATATATTCTTTATTAGAACATAATAATTTTGCGTAAAGATGATATGCTCTTGTACTGTTCCAAGTAGGAAGTCAAATCATTTCCAGGAATTCTGCAACTGATCCTACATTTCTGGCCACTTCAGAATCCAAAAATGATACTTCAAGCCAACTGAAGAAACCATCCCTTTTTTTTTTTTTTTCTAAAGCAATAGTGGTGGATACTGTTCCAAGTGTGAAAGGGTTTGTCATTTCCAGAAATTCTGGGCCAGACTTTACACTAACTCGACTTTGAAGTTTCACTACAAACAAAAAGAAGGATAACAAGCTGTTGAGTCCTGTCAGTGAACTACCTATATTCTTCAGTTCCATTATCAGGATATTTAAGTACTTATATAGCAGCACAGTTTGGTATGCCAAATGGGGTTGCAGAATAGAATGGTGACAACATATTCCCCACCTTAAGCAATAGTGAAATCTTTAAGAAAAGAAAGGGGCCATCTTAACAATGAACATTGCAATGTCCTTGTTCTGACCCACCACTGGATTCTTGTCTACTCACCATATCCCAAAGGTGTTTATATCATATATTATATGGAGAAAGGAATGAACATAAGGTCTAGTTCATTAGTCTTTATATAATCGTACAAGAAACTAAATAATAATCTGCATTTTTTTGCATTAATTCTTGACTCTGTTTTATTCACAGACAAGCTTTCTCCACATGCTTTTGATTGAGAACTTATACAGGGTACTGACAATCGAATCATGCCAAGTTCTTATTTTGCAACTTAAAGAATACTTGTACTGGAATAAATTCCTCTTTCATGTCCTCTTCTTTGAACTCTCTACGTCATTGTCTTCTTCTGTTACGATCGTTTGTGAGGTTAAACACGTGAAGGTTTTACGCAAAAAAAAAAAAAAAAGAGAGAGAGAGATAAGTCATTGGTGTCTTGCTCCAAAATCAGCTGAAGTGTATAGTTCTTAAGAGACTTCCTTGACAACCTTGAACTTCAACAATGTTGCAGATAAAGGATATGGCATTGAAATTCTCAGGAGCTTACCGGCAATGCAAGCCCTGCACAAGCTCCACCGGCGACAAGAAAGGTCATCGACCGTATCCTGACTTTGATACTGCTTCAGAAGGTGTACCATATCCCTACCTTGGAGGTGGAAGCTCAAGCTCAACACCTGCATGGGATTTTACAAGTGGTGGTCACCATCATCGCGGCACGAGAGCAGAGTCAAGATTCAGTTCAGCTTTCAGCGGTGATCACGTCCCTAGAGGAGTGGAGTCCTGTGATGTTGTGCTTGAGGACGAGGATGAACCCAAGGAATGGATGGCACAGGTGGAGCCCGGTGTTCATATTACCTTTGTTTCTCTTCCTAATGGTGGAAATGATCTAAAGCGTATTCGCTTCAGGTGTGTAATAGATATCCCTTGTTAACTCCCTGCTTTTCAGACTTAAAAGTTTAAACTCTAAATCTCTCCATCTTCCCTATCTTGTATTCTATTATTTACCTGCCGTTTGATAAGTAGCAATCGTTTATCAAGTAATTTCGGAGATACTTGGATTTTCACTAGAAATATATTTTTAAAAGAAGTTTCAGGGATCAATAGGTTCAAGAACTCACCTGTTTATGAGAGCTTGTAGATTCTATATATTTTAGTTAAATTTTTAGTATGCCTAGCTGTATTCTTGTCTTGAATATCATAAATTAGAACACCATGAATACATTTTAATTACTTATAAGGCACTAAATTCTTAGAACATATTAGCTTCTACAAGCATAAGCTTACATTTCTTTGATATTTGGAGTTTGAAGCCGAGAGATGTTCAATAAATGGGAAGCTCAACGGTGGTGGGGTGAGAACTACGACAGAATCATGGAGCTCTACAATGTCCAAAGGTTTAATCGTCAAGCTCTTCACACTCCACCAAGGTCTGAGGATGAGGTAAATCTCTTCATATGTTGAATTAAAATTCTCTAAATTTAGATTCACTTGGTTCTTTTAGATTCAATTTCCTTTCCTCTTTTCCTGGTTTTTGCTGACAAAGGTTTCATACCAGCTACCTTCAAGCTTAATAGCCTAAACCAGTTTTACAGATTCACAAGCTTTGAAACTTTTTTTGACCACCTTCGTATGCTCATCAAGCCCAAATCATCCCTTTTAGTAAACACCTGTATCTTTGTAGCTGGAAATTGGTAGCATAAATTTCACACCATAAAGATAAAATCATATACGTGACAAATCTTTAGATATTGTGAACATACTATCATTTGCAGCTGTTGGTTGACTGTAAAAAGTGAAAACTTTGTTGCCAATGCCCTTTGGTTTGGTATGCGAGATAATGCAAGACCTGTATTAGGCCCTGGTTTTCACTATTCTCATAAGTATAAACTTGGCAGCTGACAAAAGGAGATGAGATGCAATGGACCTTACAGAAAGATGGCTATGAACTTCTTTTTATAACCTATGATTTAAGCATAAACGTATATTCTGTGTCTTTAATTATCTTAAATCTTACACCGTAGAAACTCCTTTATAGTGCTAACAGAATGACTGTCTTGTTCATCAGCCGAGGGATTCAACTTATACAAGAATAGAATCTGCGAAGGATAGTCCCATAGCTCCTACCTTCACACCAAGAAACTATCATAGACCTCCTGGAAGTAAAGGGTATTTTCCATCTGAACATGTGGATCATGGTGGTGGGCAACTTTACTATGGTGGTTCTAGTGGATACAGTATGGCTGGTCCAAGAGGCGAAGCATCTTTTGACCCATCGAGGACAACCACGTCGTCTAGGGATGAACCTTCCATCTCTGTTAGCAATGCTAGTGATATTGAGGCAGAATGGGTTGAGCAAGATGAGCCTGGAGTATACATTACAATTAGACAATTAGTGGATGGCACTAGGGAGCTCCGGCGGGTCAGGTTCAGGTAACAAAAGCTTATATTTGTTCTACACTTGAATTGTCTGAACTAAAAATGAAAATGGCACAACAGAAAATGGGTTACAATTAGAACAATAAAAGGATTTCAATTTTTGGGTCTTCACTTGTTTTCTTTTTTGTGGCAAGCTTTGTATTAATTTGGAAGTAGTATTTGTTAGTTTTAATAAGGTAATGGGAAACTCCCTATCTGTTTATACAGTCGTGAAAGGTTCGGGGAAGTGCATGCGAAGCTCTGGTGGGAACAAAACAGAGAAAGAATACAAGCTCAATACCTATAAATTGGGAGATTCTACATTGCGGTGAATTGATTCAGTACAAAAGAAAAGAAATGATCCAGAGGGTGCATTTGGATACACTTCAGAGAGGAAATTTTTTTTTCTGTTATATCAGCTTCATTTCATACAATGGCATATAAGAAATTAGCAGTTAGAGTTGAAGATGGTGAGAAGTGATGTTGGCCATCAACTGCGGTGGCAACAACTGACAATATTATTTCATTCAATAGTCCAAAAATGTCTTATGATCACTTGCGTGATTGCTCCCTTTGTTTTGTATCTTTACAAAATGTTGACATGTGCCCAATTTTGCCTCTACTGCAGTAATTTGGTCCAATTTGCATTGTTTTTCTTCTTTCCTTCATTGCAACCAAAAATAAAAAAAGATTATTCTTACTGAAATGAAATTGACATCTATTTACGTTCCTTTTGTTGGATTTTTTGGGTGAGATTCGTTCTTGCATATAGTGGAATAATACCAAATTTTCTTGTTTGATTTTTTAAAATCATTATAAATTCTATGCATAAATATAATAAAATATTATTTATAAATTCATACTTTATTATGTAATTTGATCAATTTTCTGTTATTTCCTTCAAAACATTTTTAAAATTGACTCTTCGTAATTACCATAGCCTATTGGACATTGAATGATATTCATACAGACATGTTGAAAGAAATTTACAAATCTTATAAAGAGGGTAGGTAAGAAGTGTTATTTCATTTCAAGGATAAGTCTATTTATAATATAGTTTAGACTTTTTAATAATTTAATTGAACTTGAATTTATGAAATATCTCATATCTAATTTTAAAATTTTTCGAATTTTATAATCAAGTATAAATTGATTAAAATACATTTTTTCTTTTTAACTATTTTTTATGTTTGACTCATTAGGTTCCTAAATATAGTAACAATGGATATAAATTATAACTTTAAATCATATTTAGGATAATATTATAACTTAAAATCATATTTAGGATAAGATATTTTATCTTTAATTTTTTAATTAAATAATATATATTAGTATGTTAAGATTGACTTTTAACAATGTTTCATTATCATCCAAATATTAGAAATTTTAAAGTGATTTTGATTATCCTTTCCATGTATTTTTTATATAATTCAATCATTTCATCATATAATGTTCTAATTAAACATTGAGCATTTGATTAATGTCTATTCTATTTTTATCCAATTATATTAGTTCTCCATTATTAGTTTATTAGTGACATTTAAAAACTATTTTCAAAGTGTCATTTCACTTTGAATAAGGATTTTCTAGATCAACACTAATCAAATATAATGGAACATTTTCCTTAATCACTTTACAGTAATGAATTCTATACTTATCATTCAACTATCTTCATATAATTCATGTTATATCCAATAATTATTGCTTGAGTTACTCTTGATAAGAATATGTCATAAATAGTATCAAAATATAGCAATTCTTATATGAGATACTTTGGAGATCATAAATCAAAGGATCACTTATACAATTATTATAAAGAGAGTTTCTATAGACATATAAGTAATGTTTTAAATGGAATTCCTATATAAGGTAGTTCATTGAATTTGTTCTTTATCAAGTACCACTCATTTGTTTAAATATCTCTATATTTTAACTTATGAGTTCAACTACTTATTTCATAAGGAAGAAATATAAAGTGTATTATTCTTTATGCTCTATTAATGTCCAACATCAAGATAATATTGATTAGGAGCAATTTAGGAATAATACATAAATGCAATATGAATCCTATAATTATGATCTCATTATAATTTTATTTGTAATATACATTTATTCTATAGATTTTATGATATACATCTAAATAAATATAAGATAAAGAATGTTGTTAAATAATTATGTCACTAAAATATAATCAATCGATTAGTTATACAACATAAACCAACAATTTCTTACTTACACTAAGCCAAATGATAAATGTTAAATAGATTATATTTTTATTCTCATATTTAGTGCATTTTTTTTATTAATTTGAAAGTTTCTTATCATTTTTGGTACTTAATTTGTTTATATTATATTTTTAGGTCTTAATTACCTTCACGGGTCAAAAGGAGCGAAAATTAGATGGAATTGAGGCAGAAAAGTAAATGATAAAATTTGTCTATGAGTGCAACCATCTATCTATGACCCCGTAACTCTTTAGGACCATGTTTTTACTCAATTTTCTGAGAATTAAAGCAATATTGAGGGACACGATCATATACACGACTGCATAGGTAACTATGTCCACTCTACAAATGCTAATTTTGAGCTATAAAAAGGAAAAACGAAGAGAAAATAGGGGAGGTTCAAAGGGTTCATAAGAGGCTTAAGGGAGGCTCAGGAAAACATACAGTGATGGGATTGGGTGATAGAAAGAAGAATAAGTAGGGGAACATATTTAGAGTAGATTTTTATCAATCTAAAGTAGTTTTCATTAAGATTAAAAGGGATCTAATCATAGTTCTTTTAGTTGTTTTTTTTCCTTTAGTCTTAATCTTTTGATTATGAATTAAAATTTTATTGGTACTTGATTAGATAAACCTTGAGATAGACCTTGTAGTGATTTTATTCTAACTTAGTTCATTCTTTAGTTTCATTGAAATTTAATCATGTATTCTTAATCATCATTGAATTGACATTGCTAGCATATTATTTCATGTATGAATTTAAGTAATTGAGATTAAGAAATCCTTTTGTATGAATAGATTTACAATAATTGAAAGGAGTTGTATATAAACATAGAGATAGGTCAACATAAATCCTCTAGATTAGGGTCAAACCTAATTGTAAATATCACCAATTGATGGATGCAATCTTAGGAGTTTTAACTATAAAGAATTTAATTAATTAACCGAGGATTATATGCTAATAGTGTTGAGAAAGATATATGCATAATTGAGGACTTTTTATGGTCCAATGAAGTATAGATTAAATTATCTTAGGGGGATCCAAACACCAGGTACCACTAGTTTCTTTAATTAGTATTTAGTTTAATCTTTCTTCTAGTTAGTCAATTGTGTTGCTTTATTTTAGTTTGTTGTTTGAATTTTACATTATTATCACCATAAATTGTTAGACTAGATAATATAAAGACAGTAAGTACTAATAATTCTAATCCTTGTGGGATCAACCTATAGTTGACAGTGCTAGCTATAGCTACATCATACACTTGTGGTTTGAAACCATAAAATCATAATCTATCAAGGTTTTGGTGCTATCGTCGAATACTTTAATATTACGACTATCTTATTTTTATTAATCTAGTCATTTTAGGAATTTTATTTCTTTTATTTATCTGTTTATCCTTATAGCTTTATTTCTTGATCTTTGTATTTATTTGTTTATCTTAATAGCTTTATTTCTTGATCTTATGTTTGTGGCTTATTTTTAGGATTTGAATAGTCATTGTTACATCTACCAAACACAATAAAAGGATGGAAAGGACAGTATTATCAAGGGGACTATGTTAGGCCATCACTTACGGCATCTTTGGGTGCTTTGGAAGCTTACTCAACACTTTTAGCATGATGTCGCACTTGTGGGGGTGATCACCCTATTCAAGAATGTCATAAATCATTCACGTGGGAGCTCCCAATTGATATACAAAACTAGCCTTGGACATTTATAGGGATGATCGCCTTAATCATGAATGTACCCAATTTGCATGTAGAAGTGGCCTCAAAACACTTCATATGAGAATATTTATACTCTAGAGTGGAGCAATTATTATGAATGTCCATGGAGCGATTATGCTTCATCTGGACTTCTATAAAAACAGAAGCAATAGGATTTGGATTTTGTTTCATGACCATGAATCCTTATGGTTGAAATGGGTTCATTTAATTATCTTGAGGAGGGGCAACTTCTGGAGTATCCAACCGACTAGGAATAGCTTACGGAGTTGGAGGAAACTTTTATCAGTGAGAGATAAACTCGGGGACCATTTAGATTTAGGATAGGAGATGGAGCTTCTACTGACTTTTGGCAAGATCCATGGCACCCGAGAGGAATTCTCCAGCACTTCTCTACTCCTCGGGCCATTAATGGCTCTAATTTGACCATGGCAGCTATGGTTTCAGAGGTGATCAAAAATAATATTTGGAGCTGGCAGGATTTCATAGCAGATACTCTGGGCACATTGGAACCTGTTCCCTATCACCCGAATACCTCTCAGCCTGATTGTTTAGAGTGGTTAGCAGGGTCCACCAATCAACTTGTGTACACCAATTCATCAGCCTATTCCTTTCTTAGACCCCCCACTCAAATAACCCCATGGTATTCCCTTGTTTGGTATAAAAGAAATAGTCCCAGGTGCTCCTTCATATTATGGTTGGCCTTTTGTAGTAAATTGAAAACTCGTGATCGACTTCCCTACCTTCTCACCCCTAATCATTGTTCCTTATGCCTCAAAGATAATGAAACCATAGCCCATCTTTTCTTTGACTGCCCCTTCTCCAAAACCGTGTGGGCAAATTGTCTTTCCTACTTCCATATTACCCTCCCACTTAATCTTACTCTCCATAATATTCCCTCTTGGCTGCACCAATCCCAAATTCTTCGCTTTCCCACTGTCCTCCCTATTCTCCTATCCTCAATAGTCTATTCTCTTTGGAAAGAACGAAATGCTAGGTCTTTCAAAGATGAAGCCATAGAGGTGGATGGCTTGACAACTGGAGTTCTCACCCAAATTTAGGAGCAGCTCAGAGCAGTCCCGGAGCGAAAGTCAGGTAGGAGAGTCTTCTTTTCCCTCAATTATCTCCGTTCATTTTCTGTTTCAGGTCCACAATAACATTAAAGGTGAAGCTCGGCCGAGTACCCTCAGTAAGCATCTACAACACCATTGCAGAGGCTCTTTTTGATAAGATTCCATCAGGTCTGCCCGACTGAGATCTGGAAGTAGTCAGGAGCAATCCACTTTAACAATTCCACTATAAATTGTAACATCCTACCCCCGACAGGAAGGGTAAAATAGTAAATTTGGCATAGGATGAGATGGATTGGAATGACTTAGGACTGTTCATGCATAATAGGATTGGTACACAGTACCATTTGTGCACATGAAATTACTGTACTTGC
>JAOSBK010000005.1:12748994-12760300 GCA_027568895.1 Erythroxylum shatona | reverse complement strand
TATTGTATAAATATAAATTAATTTAGTTAATAACTAAATTATTGTGGTATGTTCTTTAAAAATAATTTGGTGAAAAAATTTGATGTAGAATGATTAGAGTAACACCAAATTTAGTGTAAAAAGATTTTTGAAATATTCTCTTTTACACCAAATTTGGTGTAAAATTTTAGTAGAATGTTTAGGGATGCCCTTATGTTACATATTTTCAATTTTTTTTAGAAAAATGTTTAAAAACTTTTGGACTGACTAGGACATTTCCATTTTCATTTGTGTTGCTTTTATGGTTGTTACCTTTTATTTATAATAATAATATAACAATAGTTAAAAAGGGTTAGAGAGGAATATTTATCAATTGGTTTTCTCATATGAAAACATATATATTTTAAATCGTCATGGAGTAGTTTAAGTTTTACTTGTTCATAAACATTCAGTATCTTAAGGCCTATTTAGTTGTAGTTTTATGTTATGGTTTTGGAAAAAGTAAATTAATTGTTTAAACATGTTTAAGTTCAAAATAATTATCAGTTTATAATTTTTGAAAACTAATATAACAAAAAAAATTTGTAATTTGAGAAAACATTGGTTGTGGTAATTAGCTGCTAAAATATTCTCACTTTATCTTTTTCATTTTTTCATTTTTCATTTTCAAATTTTTCTTTAAAGTTAAGTTTGGTTGGACGTAAAGTTTTTAATGAAATGAAGTGAAATAGAATGGAATGAAATGAAATAAAATGGTTTATAATAGAATGAAACGTAAATGGATGTAATATTAGAAAATTATTATTTGGGAGAGATGGAAGGGTTCATAATGTAATATAGTGAAATGTTGTTTGAATGAAGGGTTTATAATATAATATAGTGTATCATCTTACCAATCCTAAACTCCCCATATTGGAGGTTTTCTATTTTTATTTTTTAGGATGGAATGAGATGTACTATGAAACCCTTCTCTTCCATCTCATTCCATTTCATTTCATTATAAATCATCCTCATAAACAATGTATATTATTACATTCCATTCCATTCCATTATAAAACTCCAACCAAACATAACCTGTGTCTTTGCAGTTTTCTCTTAAACTTCTGCTTTATTTTATTGCTAGTAATAATTTTTCTTCTCATCTTCTCTCACTTCTCTTCTATTTTTTTATAAATTTTTTAATTTTTAGGGAGATATCTTTTTCAAAATTTGAACTTATGCAACTTTTGTAGTATTTGATTGCATAAAAGTCATTGGTTGTGAGTTTGTCTTTGTATATTATGAAGGTACAAAATAAATGATGATGAGAGTTGGTGACAATGGGAGAATGATGGGCATTGTCTTCTTTGTTACGAATAGAGCATCTACTTGTCTTACAAAATGAATATAAAGTTGGAAACATACCAAATCTTTTATGGAGCTATTAATCCTCCAGCTAAAACAAGTTCCAACAAAGTCATAAGAGGTGTAATATCTTGTGGTTATTTTATAATCCTAAACACTCTGAGTGTATTTGATAGGGAAACTATTTTTCCTATAAGGTGAATATAGGGTTAAAAACCAATATCTACTATAGGTGATGTTGATTATTGGGTGATCTCTAGCTATTTCTTAGTTCTTGACGTTAATTAGACATGTAATATTAATGCAAAGAATCATCATAGATAAAAATTACAATTATTCAACTTTGTTTCAAATTTCTTCCTTGTTTATGTATATAAGTAGTCTCAGCCACAATTAATTACCTTTTCTAAGAAATAATTTGTGAGAAATTAGGACGAGATTTGATCCTAAGCGTAACAGAATAATAATAAAACTTTTTTGTTTGATTTCTCGAAGCCAAGACCACTTAAATTCTCCATCATGATTAAAATATAAAATATAAAATATAAAATATAAATCATAATTCATACCTTATTATGAGGTTTGATACTTTTTCTAGTTGTTTCCCTCGAACCATTTTTGTAATTGCTCATTTCAGTGATTGTCGCACACATGTATTTAGCCTTTAAAGGTATCTACACAATGTGTTGAGAGAACTTTATAACTATTGTATATAGGATTAAGTAAGAAGTGTTAACTCCCATAGAGCCTAAGCATATTTATAATAGGTCTAAACATTTTAATAATTTAATATTCTTATTTCAATTAAATTTTAATCAGTATTTTGAATTCTAATTAAATATCAATTATGCCTAAATAAGATACAATATCTCATATTAGTCCTTATTAGATATATTATATTTGATTATAAAGTTTATCAAACTCTATAATCAACTCCAACTTGATTAAAGCACATTTTCTCTCTTTAGCTCTTTCTTTGTGTATGACCCATTAGATTCCTAAATATGTTGAAAATGGATATAAATTATAGCTTTTAAATCATATTTAGGATTAAACACATTAAAATGCGTTAATTTATATTTAATTTTATAATTAAATAGCTTGTATCCATATATTAAGATTAGCTTCTAGCAATGCATCATAACAACTCAAATATTTAAAAATGTCAAAGTGGTCTTGACTAACATTTCTGTGTATTATTTTTCTATATAATTTAATCTTTTTATTATACAATGTTTCGATTGCACATAAAGCATGAAATTAATGTCTACTCTATTTGAGTCCAATCATATTAGTTTTTTTATATTAGTAATTGATTTGAATGACATTTGTAAATTATTTTACAAATTTTCATTCCACGTTAACTAAGGATTTCTCAAATCAATACTAATCGAGAATAATAAAACATTCTCCCTAATCACTTTTAGGGTGATGAATCATATATTAATCACTCATCTTTCTCTATATACTCCATGCTATATCAATGACTACTAACGGAACTACCCTTAACTACTATTTGAAATTCTCCATCTTGATTCCTCATAACATAATTATGTTGATCAAGAGTCTCACATAAAAATAGGTCTTTTTATATTTCATCCTACTTTGGAAAACTATTCTAAGAATGTTACATCTCATTATTCAAATTCAGTTACACCTTCATTACCTTGTTCACCTATGAACACATACCTTTTTAAGCGTTCAAAATATCTAATCAAAATACTTTTATCCCCTCTTAGGCCTAGTTTCCCATATTTATGAGAGAGACTATAAACATAGACTACGAGTAAAGAATCCTTTATAAAGAGGTCCTTCTCTTTATCCATAGGTCTTTTGAACCTTTCCTTTGATTCTTTGTGTCTTGTATTTGGCCTAAACTCCTTTATCTATAGTACTTGTTGTTATCATTTTTTAAGTATTTTCATCTTTATTTTATGATTTATAATTTATAATTTATTAGTATTTGTATTATTAATTGTATTATTAGTTTCATTATTTATTTGTATTTGTATTTGTATTTGTATTTTTAAATTTTTATTTATTTATATATATTTTTATTTTGAATTTGAATTTCCTTATTCTTACTTGACTTTTATTTTCTTTAAACATTTCTCAAAACCTTTTTTTATATGGGTATGTTGAAAACATTCTTTCTACTGGTTAGGACTATGACTGTATATTACTGTACCTTCCTAGATCCTACATTTTAGCTAAATTTTTACTGGGATATTGTTATTGTTGTTAAACATAAACATGGACAACAAATCCCTACAGTTTAAGGGTTGTCATGTCAAGTTTTTTACCCATCCATAACTCATATGAAGTGCTTGTAATTGATTTTATAGGCACACGATTAAGCACATAAGCGGTTGTTATGAACATATCACCCAAATAGGTGATTGAAAATTTGCTTATGCCATCATGGACCTAAGCATTTTTTACTAGTGTTTTATTACGTCTTTCTAGTATAATGTTTTGCTATAGGATTCTAGAAATAGTTAGGTTCTAGGAATAGTTAACTATATGTCTATTTCTTTTCCATTACATAGCATTTTGAACTATCAAGCAAGTACTCTTATCCTTGAGCAGTTTGGAATGCTTTTTATCTTCATTTATAGTTGATTCTTAACTAAATTCATGTAGTTGATGAAACAACTTAATGCTTTTGATTTGTGAGAAATCAAATAGACGTGACCACATTGAGTATAGTCATCTATAAAAGTAATAAAATATATAAGCTCACGTCTTGCCCTTACATTCATTGGACCACAAATGTGAGAATGCACTAGTTACAATAGGTATAAAGCTTATACTCCCTTTCCAAAAGGTTTTCTAACCATTTTACTAGCTAGAAAATGTTCACATGTAGGTAGACCTATTTGACTTAGACTACCTAAAAGGCTCTCTTTAGCCAATCGATTTATTTGATTTTGACTAATGTAATATAGTCAAGCATGCTATAATGTTGCCTCATTGTTAAAAGTACTAGATGATGTAACTAATGAATAACTAATAGTATTATTAATTCTGGAGTGCCCATCCTTCCAACTATAGTTCATGGAGTTGGAGGAAGATTTTATATGTTAGGGATCAAATAGGGAACCAATTCAGATTTAGTATAGGGAATGGAAATTCTACTTTCTTTTGGCAGGATCCGTGGCATCTTAGAGGTATCTTGATGGATCCCTCAATGCCTAGAGTGATCAATGGATTGGAGCTACTTATGTGTGCAAGAGTGTATGATGTAATCAGAAATAATGAGTGGTGCTGGCAAGAGGCAACAATCAGGACCATTAGAACTCTAGAGCCTCTATAATATCAACTAGATTGTTCACAACCTGATAGTTTGAAATGGCTAGCAAGCTCCTAAAAAATGTATCCAAATGCTTCAGTCTATAAATCCATGAGACCTCCGAACCAGAATGTACCTTGGAATAAACTGGTATGGCATAAAAGAATCAGTCCTAGATATTCTTTCATACTGTGGTTAGCCTTTCTTAACAAATTGCAAACAAGTGACCAACTCCTTTACCTTCACACACCAAACCATTGCTCCTTGTGTACCTTAGAAAATGAAACTATTGATCACCTGTTCTTTGAATGTTCCTTCTCTAAAACAGTGTGGTTACACTGTCTTAACCACTTTCAAATATACCTTTCTAATCTGACAAACCTTCGGTCCATTCTAAATTGTTTCAACCAACCACCAAATTTTAGAAATTGTGACATCAATAATGTTATCATCCTCCTTTCTATTATTGTGTACAACCTTTGGAATGAAAGAAACCTTCGAACCTTCAAAGATGAAGTCTTGGAAGTTGGGAGCATCAACACTAGGGTGATCTTTCAAGTTATGGAACAACTCAGCTCAAAATAGAGAGAAGGTAATTGTTTGAGTGTTTTATTTTTCTAATGTAATGCATACAGGTTTTTTACTTTAGGTTTAGGAAAATAGAGGCCCTCTTCGGTATATACAACAAGGGAGACTTCAATTCCAGGGAATGCTTCAACCTCCAAAAGCCTTAAGCATGTTCCTGCAAGCTACAAGGGGAAACACCTTTAGACATGGTCTCTCCATTGTAGCAGAAAAGGAAAGATGGTTACAGTGAAGTTATGCTAAACTCACCTCCTAACAATAAGAGGTCCCTTACTATTATGTTTAGTTCCAAAAGCCATGTGGGTTTACAAAGGATGGTTGGGAGAGTTGAACAAACATTCGACAGAGAGATCAAGGGCCAGATGGAAGCTAGTAGTAAGGGGTATTGGGCTCTTCTTCACCACCATAGGTACCCTAAGCAATGAAGATCCCACACTGTTTAGAAAATTAGAAAAAACTAATAGAACTTTCTTCTACTTATGATGTGTTGGTTTGAAGTTATGCTTTTTCTTTAGAGGTAGGATTGACTAGTATATGTTTATGCTCTAGTTTGTTATCTGGAAATGGTTGTCCTATTAGTAAGATGAACCTTTTCTGTAGGGCCTCTTGATTGGTAGATATGTATATGCTTGATGTTGTGGTTTTTGTGGTCATTAGGAACGATTTTGTAGGGTTCCTCATACCTTCATGTAAGGTTATTCCTTTTGGTTTAGAAAAGAGATTTACATATTGGCAATCTCTTGATTTGTACATAATTTTTATTTATTTTATATCATTTACTGAATCACCAAAAAAAGTATTATTAATAATCATAACATCCAGCATAACAAAACCATTAAACATAAAACCATGATTATAACAAATAGTTCCAAGGTACAAATCTATTCATCATTATGGAAGTTTATATTAAAACCAAGTTTAACTAACATCAACACAGAAAGAAGATTCTGTCAAATTTGTAGACCATATAACACCTCATATGGGATAAGGAGTCAACCACCACATGTAACCAATTCGCATGTGTCAATCCCTTGTACAACCACTTTGGAATTCTCACCTACATAAAGGCATTTCCTTCCAAGTGAGATCTTCCGAAAAAACTATGAAGGCATCTCTATCCTTCACTACATAGTTGGTTGCTCCTGAATCTAGAATCCATAAAGGATGTGATTCTATTAGAAAAATATAATAAGAAACATTTAGCAAATGAATGTTTTTATTATAAGAATGTATTTTTTTAAGCTCTCTACAGTTACAAGCAAAGTGACCCTATTGCCATAATTATAGCACTTAACACATTTCATATTCATTTTTTTGAAAGGATGTTTAAACTTTTTATGTTGATTCCACTTGGATTTTTTGGAGTCTTGAACAAAGTGATGGTGTCCCTTATTCTTTGTCCACTTATGCTTACCATTATGCTTCCACTTATTGTTTATAACTTCATGTGAGCTAAAGCCAATTACATATATCTCAAAAGACATCTTTGAAGCTTTTAAATGCTCTTCTTCTAGTATGTGATCCCAACTTTGAGACAAAGAACAAATTATAGCTTACACTTGTTGCTTATTGGACCATTCATGACCAACATCACTTGGCTCACTTATCATATTTGTCATTTGTCATGGATGCCTTTGTATTATATGATCTAGGCACTTCTTTTATATATATATATCAAACTTGATAAAGAGTGATCATATCTTGGTCATTGAGGTACCCCCAAATCATGTAACTAATATAGACTACGAGTCATTAGCAATTTCATGCATTCGAAACTCACATATAATATTATTGTCTATATTGCTTAGCAACATAATACAAGTCAATATGTTCTCTTTTTCCTATAACTCGTATGCATCACGGTCCTTTTATATTGGGTTATATTTCCTACTCAGGAGGTTATGTTTAATGGCTCAATAGCCTTTTGATCCTCCAACATATATTAGTGAAAAATGATGAACGATTAATTATTTATTAATTTCATATAATTGATGCTACAATGGCAAACCCATTATCTTATTGTAAAAAAATAAGTAATGTCACATTAATATTAATTTGACATTTTATTGACAAAAAGTTATCTCTAGCAAAATTTTCATTTACTTAATATTAAATTTTAAATTAAACACTTTAAATTGTTAGAGTTTAATTTGTATTTTGATGTAAATATTAATATTTAAAATACATTTTAACCTTTTATCTCTATGAACAAACACATGCCCTTAAACGGTTAGATTTGTGTTTCCAAAAACAAAAGGACCAATGAGACAATGACATATAACATTAAAAAGTAAAAAAAAAAAAAGGCAAAAGGGGCAACAATAATCATAAGATTTATTTCTAATAACTAATTAAACCTTAACATTTCACAACAATTAAGTTAAATTGAATTATTTTATGAATGATCAAATTCAACTCTACATTAACGAAAAAAGTTACAGGGATATAAGATAGTCAATGTGACGACATGGTAAAAGTTTATAATATTTTAATGTTATAATGAGTTTTGCAATGCCACATAAGCACCATGTGGCAATGTGGGGCTCATAATTTTAAAATTAATTAATAAGTTATTATTATATTTAATTTAATTTAACCTAAATAAATTAAGATAATTAATTGCATTAACTAATTAATTATATGAGGTAAAAAAAACCTAATATGAATGCCCTAAATATTTCAATCGCAATATGACATGGGCCATTGTTATTCATTCTCTTCATCATCGTTGTTTACCACCGAAGTCCCCTTCTTTAACTTTATAGCATCTTCACTATGTTAATGTCCATTTTTATAGCTACGAGTCAATTTTTTGGTTACTTTGAATGTTTTGATTTTGTGTCTATTTTTGGCTGCTTCATTTTTTGTCCTTTTTAGAAATTAAAAAAGGATTTAATTAATAAGTGGAGTGTGTAATTACAAATAGCCCACCACTAAATGCCCTTACATTAGTTAATGCAATTAGGGCATAATACAAACCCACTCATCTAAGGAAAAGAAACACAATTAATCGAGGAAATTACTCAAAATTCCTCTTCTCTCAATCTCCACTAAATTTCGTTACATCAGTTAAAACAATTAGGGCATAATATAGACCCACTCATTTCTGACTTCCTCTCTCAATATACAGATAAGAAATTCTTATTCAAGCTCTGGATTTACACTGGTTCTCAGAAGCAGTTATTTGAGACTCTCCCTCACTAGTCCATTAATTGGATTTCTCAACAATTAACAGGTGGGTTCATATGTAACCTTAATATGTCCTTTGCTAGACCCCACTTCCGAATCCCAGCATTCAGAGTCATTAAACTGAAACAGTACTTGTCCTCAACCATACTGAACTTATTTTGGGACGATTGTCATAACTTTCTCTAGAGAAATCGGATTAAGGTATTCTTTATATGGTTCGAAAGAGAACTTCAAGACCTACAACTTTTATGAAGACTTTGAAGACAAATTCTATTGTTTGCAGGGTCAAGAGTGGATCAGACGATAGGGTCAGACAAAACCAGATGAAGGGTCAGATGAATTATAAAAATTGTCATAACTTTCTCTAGAGAAATCGG
Organism: Erythroxylum shatona; assembly: GCA_027568895.1. Taxonomy (NCBI): domain Eukaryota; kingdom Viridiplantae; phylum Streptophyta; class Magnoliopsida; order Malpighiales; family Erythroxylaceae; genus Erythroxylum; species Erythroxylum shatona. The sequence goes on along the minus strand of JAOSBK010000005.1, from coordinate 12,751,534 downwards.
ATTAAGGAGTTCTTTGGACAGTTCGAAAGAGAACTTCAAGATATACAACTTTTATCAAGACCTTGAAGACAAATTATATCATCTTCAGGGTCAAGAGTGGACCAGATGATAGGGTCAGATGAAACCAGACGAAGGGTCAGACGAATTGAAAAAATTGCCATAAATTTCTCTAAAGAAATCAGATTAAGGTGTTATTTGGATGGTTCCAAAGAGAACTTCAAGATATACATCTTTCATGAAGACCTAAAAGATAGATTACATTATCTACATGGACAAAATTAGACCAGATGATAGGATTAGACGAAACTAAATAGGTCAGATGAATTAGACAAATTATTATAACTTTCTCTAGAGAAATTGGATTAAGGTGTTCTTTGAAAGTTAGAAAGAGAACTTCATGATCTACAACTTTTATGAAGACCTCAAAGATAGATTTTATCATCTATAGGGTTAAAATTGGACTAGACATAGGATTAGACGAAACCAGATGAAGGGTCAGACGAATTGGAAAAATTGTCATAACATTCTCTAGAGAAATCAGATTAAGATGTTCTTTGAATGGTTCAAAAGAGAACTTCAAGAACTATAACTTTCATGAAGACCCCAAGACAGATTCCATCATCTATAGGGTCAAAATTGGACAAGACGATAGGGTCAGATGAATAGTGCACAGAAGATACACGTCAACACCAGACGACATGTCATCACCAGATGACATGTCATCGTCTAGACGATACGTCATCACTAGATGACAGGTCATCACCAGAAGATACGTCATCACCAGATGACAGGTCATCACTAGACGATACAAACCATACTCTTGAGTATCTCCACTTATAAAGACCATAACTTTTGACTCCGATGTCCAAAAATTTCATACTATATATCGTTGGAAAGCTAGAGAGATAAGCTACAACTTTTTGGAAGACAACTTTGACTAATTTAGCCTAAAATAGTCTAGTTTTTCCCTTGAAGTCAGCATACAATTTCTACACCTAGGAAAGACTTGCATTATGAAATGTACAACTACAAAAGAAATATACACACACCTGGGGAACTTTTTAATTCTGAAATCATTTTCTAAATCAAAGGAAGTTCATACATAACTTTAATTACATATTAACATAATAATCAAAGGCTTAACATTAAATACAACATACATAGGATGCTCAATGTTTAACATGCTTATAAAGCTATCCAAAAGTGATCGAACTAACTTAGTTACAAAAGTTTCTAATATCATGGAGTTTCCGATGCCTTGCAAGGATTTCTAACCTTCTCGTTGTGCACCTGAGGAGGGAATAGTGGGGTGAGCTATACCGCTCAGTATCTAATATATTTACAGCCATTGGCAATTGACCACATATTCAAGCATATGTACATGTATATCTAGCAATTCGAGCATTCTCAATCTATTCTAGCAATTTAAGCATTTGATCAATTTAACTTAAACTTAAAACACACAGCATAGACTTCAGCCATTAAACATAACACTCAACTATGCACCATACTCGACAATTTAAAGATGCAATACATAAACAAATGGCTCGAGAGTTTAGTGAAACAAAATAGAGAAACCGAAGTTTACACTATGAACAAAATGAGTCCGAATTCTCAGAATCTCGTGGCCTCAAGTGGGCAGTCGAGAGAAGGCTATAGGTCAACGTATACGTGACTAACTAAACGGGTTCCTCTCTTGCCCAATCACAGCTAATTTATGCTCAATTCAATCTTATGCTCTTACTTTCATGCTTTTTCTTCTTTTCATCTAATTTAAAATGTTAAAACCTTTTTCAAGGTATAACATCATCACAATGCATCATGCATTTCCAAACACTCACAATTATTTCAATTTCAATCAAATCAACATACACACACATAGGCAAGAATTTGCCTAATTATACAATAACTATAAATACATTACCCACCTAATTAGCTTGCAAAAATCTAAAGCTTGCCTTTCCCTTTGCTCTTTGGTAGGATTCCCTTGGTTTCTTAAAACAACCAAGGTTCCATTCAAAACAACATTCCAATAAAATTCATAAACTTCAAAATTCACAAAAATTGCGCCAAACACAAATTAAACTCAAATCTAACATACCCATAGTCCATCTAGGTTAGAAAACCTAAGACCTAGTTTAGAAACCCTAAAATCAATTGAGTTCTCCTAATCCATCCTCTTCCTACACAAATTTTTCATTCTCTACACAAACCCTTTTCTCTCTAGCTCCTTCATCCTCAACATAACCCATTCCTTTAATAAAGAAAGAAGAAAAGATGGTTAACCTACCTTAACAAAACTTGATTTCGCTTCTTTTCTTCTTTCACCAAACATCTCTTCTTCTCTCTTAATTTCTTTTTTCACTCTTTCCTCCCTTAAATTCACATTTTTCTCTTTTTAGCAAGACAATATATTCTTTTTCCATTTCTACCCTTAATGAGCCCAAAACGTCCACCTTACCTTTCCTTATAAGCTTATGTTCTTTTATGCTTAAGTGATCTCCCAAAAATGTCCTTGAACATCCTTATTACATTAACAC
>JAOSBK010000005.1:12733533-12748894 GCA_027568895.1 Erythroxylum shatona | reverse complement strand
AACCTATCTTTGTACATGACAGATTCATCAAAGACAACATCACAATGTCTAAACACCTTCTTACCATCCCACACCCTATAGCCAAATATATCAGTACCATAACCAAGAAAATAACACTTCTTGGATTTTGGGTCAAGTTTATCTCTCTTCTAAGGATCAATCATAACACATACAACACAGCCAAACGTGCGTAGAAAAGACAAATCAACTTTCTTACCACTCCATACGTCTTCTGGTACTTTATCACCCAAAGGAATTGATGGTCCCCTGTTGATCAGGTATACTGCTGTGTTGACTGCATTTGCCCATAGTGTCTTGGGCAACCTAGTATGAATGCGCATGCTCCGGGCTCTCTCTGAGAGTCCTGTTCATCCTCTCAGCAATGTCATTCTGCCTTGCTTTTCTAGGAACAGTCCTAGTCAACCTGATTCCCTGTTGAGCACAATACTTCTTGAACTCATCTTTCTCATATTCACCACCATTGTTTGATCCCAAGCACTTGATCTTCAGACCTGCCTGATTCTCAACCTCTACTCTCCATTTCAGAAAAGTACTAAAAAGCATCATATTTATTTTTAAAAAATAAACTCATAGCTTTCTGCTGTGATCATCAATGAAAGTGACATAGTAGTATGTGCCACCCAAAGAACAAATAGGTGAAGGACCCCATACATCAGTATGAACTAGCTCTAACTTCTCTACTTTTGGTTCCCTGCTAACTTTGGTGACGCTGACTCATTTCTGCTTGCCAAAAACACAACTCTCACACAAACCCATGTCAACAGATTTCAAACCAGGCAAAGAACCCTTAGCAGCCATTATCTTTAACCCTTTCTCGCTCATGTGACCAAGCATGTTGTGCCATAAACTTTTACTACAAGAACTCCCAACAACATTAACAACTAAATTTGTACACCCTGCAGTAGTGTACAATGTCCCAGGCTTCACACCTCTAGCCACAACCATTGCATCTTTCACCATCTTCCAGGACCCATTGCCAAACTCAGTTTTGTAGCCAGTACTATCTAATTGACCAACAAATATCAGGTTCTTGGTCAAACTTAGGATATGCCTGACATCCTGCAGTTTTCACAAACCCCATTCAAGGTCTTTACATTTACATCCCCTCTTCCTAGAATCTCCAAACTCTTATCATCGGCAAGGTACACCTTGCCAAACTTTCCACCAACAAAATTGTGAAACAAGTCTTTACTAGGTGAGGAATGGAACGATGCACCTGAGTCAACTATCCATGACTCAATGGGACTATCTACACTAAGAATATGAGCATCACCCACATCTTCAGCGGAATTCACAGAGTCATTATCATCATTGTGGTTGTTGCCCCTGCCCTTGTTCTTAGATTTAGGGCAATTTCTCTTAAAGTGCCCCTTATCACCACAATCCCAACAAACTGCTTCTTTAGGATTTTGAGACCTACCCCTTCCCTTTGATTTTGAACGACCTCTATTCTTGCTTTGACCCTTTTGTTTCCCTCTGCCTCTAACATTCAAGGCACTCCCAGAAGACTCACCAGAATCTTTCTTGCGAATACTTTCGCTCAAGATTACATCACGGATCTCATCATACTGAAGTGCATTCGAACCTCTAGCACTACTAACAGCAGATACTATAGTGTCCCAAGACTCGGGCAAAGACGATAACAAAATCAAAGCCCTAATTTCATCTTCAAAGTTAATCTTTACAGAAGCCAGTTTTGTTATTATCATATTAAATTCGTTAATATGATCAACAACACTAGTGGAATCAACCATCTTAAGATCAAATAATCGACACGTCAAATATACTTTATTTATGGCCGAGGGTTTCTCATACATATTTGATAAGGCTGCAATCAATCTCTTCGTCGTTGTTTGATCCATGACGTTGAAGGCAACGTTCCTAGCTAACGTCAATCTCACTTTAGCTAGTGCTTGGCAGTCCAGAACTTCCCAATCCTCCTTCGTCATGTCTGCGGGCTTGTCCTTCAAAGGTAGATAAAGATCTTTCTGATACAACAAATCCTGAATCTGCATATTCCAAAAAGGGAAATCCTTCCCTTCGAACCTCTCAATCTTAGCCTTTCTGTCTTCTATTGTTTTATTGTGATCTCCTAACCAACCTAAAGCTCTGATACTAATTGTTAGGACCGAGGGGTCACACACACAATAGCAAATGAGACATAGGAATTCTTTTTACGTGGTTCATCAAATACAGCTACGTCCACACAGGATGATGCACTAGGTTTATTTCTTTTGTTGTGATGGAAGTATAAGAGTCTCACACACACTTTGTTTTTGTGTTGCTATATAATAATAATCTTTACCTAACAAGAAGTCCCACACAATTAGGATACTGTAAAAAAAAATGTAAAGAACGTAATAATTGAGCCCACATTCGACGTTCTTCATACTTAAGCGCCACATCCTCAGTAGAACCCAAGAAGACGTATTTAATTATAGATTGTTTCAAGTCCTTATATTTAATAATCCAACCGTCTTCGATTGATTCAATCTTCACTTAAGCTGCCGAGTGCTCTTTTATTGTAACCTCTCCAACGTTTGCTGGTTTTATGTGATTATCCAATACGTTCGTCTAATCTTGGTTTCTTCCATTTTTTTATGACTATAATATATTCCATCTCCGATCTAACTTTTTCTAATTAAATGATTTCATCTAAAATGTTAGCCACCTCGGTCCCTTAGCCATCATGTTGAGCACCAATGAGGGAACTTGACACAAAAATAGATGACCTTCCATTATTTGTAAACATAATAAAACTTGCTTGACACAGTAATTTATCAAATGTGGAATCTGAAACCCACAAAGAGTTCTTGCACACACCACACCTAATAATTTAATTTCAATAAATTACAAATACTAACAAGGAAAAATGAGAAAGAAAAAAAAAGACTGACAGATTGTCCCCTAAAAGTTTTTTTTTTTTATAATTGTAATACCAAGATCGTGCAGTACAGATCCCTACCAAAGAATGCTATATTCATTTTGGCATCATAAAATTATGGTACAAAAATATGTTATTGGGTGCCCCTAAATATTGCAGTGCTAATTATTATCGTGTCTGAAGTACTATACTTACTCGATCTCCCTCTCTCTCTATGCTTTGTGGTCCCCCTCGTCGAGTGTCCTAGGCCACAGTAACAGCGATCACTCCAGGAGATTTCTTCACCCGCATCTTTGATTCCACCATCGTTGCCCATCTCAAGCTCTGGTTGGATGCGTTCTGAGCTTCTTCTGGCAAATGAGTATCTTCTCCTTCTCGACACCGTATTCAGTGTCTTCTATGCGGCATCTCCACCTCATGCCCTTTGCAATGGTGGTTATGGCGTCCAAGAAGTAGCTTGATTCTCTTATGATAGCATAACCTGTGGGCCTCAGGATTCTGTCCATCTCCAAGAGCACATGCTTCATATCACATCTGCCCGTGTACCAACATGGGTCAGAAGAACTCGGGAACATAAATAAATGACAATGCACTGCCAAATTTATGGGTTCTTTATTTTGATGGGACCGTCAGTTATTGCAGTAACCGTGATATTTTTCCTGATCGCACCAAACTCAGATTGGTTTTGTTTTTGGTTTCAGGGTTCTGTTTGGTCCGCCGTACTATGTTGTCTAGTCAATCAAAAAGGTACATGGAATGAATGTTCAGGTAGATCAAAGATAGCTAAAAGGTTTTCCAGGTCAACCTAAGTGTGGGGCAAAATGTAGGAGAGTTTCAGTTAATATATTCCGGGATAAATGCAGTGAAGGATTAGGCCCAGTATAAATAACTGATAATCAAATCAAATATTCGAAATGCTAGAAACTTAAAAGAAACTAAAGCTCCATGCTGAGCTTACCTGTGGCTTTCGGCAGTGAAGAGACCATCAAGATGGAGAAGATCATACGTTCTTGGATATGTTGAGAATGCTTCACACCTGGAAATGAACAAGAGATAAGTTACGTTGTTCTGTCTTAAAATAACATAGCATACCACTTTGTGCACAGAGACTTGCCAGTCATGGTAAGTTCCAATGAGGCCTCGGTCGTAGACAACTGCAAGTGCATTCACAGCATAGGATGATACCACATTCATGACCCACAAGGGATCTTGAATTACAGCAGCAGCAAAACCTCCATAAACTGTGTTCATGTCCATCACATTTCTTATTTTATCAGTTCCAATTGCGGGCAGCAACTTCTTGTAGTGCTTTGCTCGTACCTTCCACTTGCCATCATCATGTTTGAAAGCACTAGCACTCCCACCATGAATTTCAGCAAGGCGTACAGGTGCAACATGCAACCGTCCTGGCCATTTTGGGACGGATTGCAGAGCTGAATTTGCATTTTTTGGATTTGGAATAACAACGCATGGCCGAAGTGGAGTGTACCATGCAGAATCCGGTTCAAGGCTGTCATCACACTTGGGTGGGTAGGCATCAGGGGCAGCAAGCTTACGATAGCAACTAGTATCCGAATCTTTCTGCCAGACAGCAATATCACCCTTCTTATTATACAATTTGAAGCACATTGAAGTAAGCAGTTCTTGCAAGCTTTCGTAATCTGATCTCTGCTCTTCTGTGGTAGTGTTCCACCCTTTCCAATGGCTTTCGTAATTAACTGGAGGACCAGAAAGGACCCAAAAGCCACCAGGACGAAGTATTCGATGAACTTCCAGGAGATAAATTCCACCTGAAACCAAAAGAGAACTGTCAGGAAGAGATATCAGAGGAATGTTTTGGTACCGCTTCAAATTTTGAGCTTGAGAAAAGGAAAGAATGGGTTTGACAGCAAGTCTATTTTCCCATCAATTGCATCGTGGAATCAACTGATCAACCTAGTTACTGTTTTCACAGTTTAAAATTCAATTACCAAATTCTGTCCATGGTATAAGGCATCTGGAGCAATGAGCCATGTCAAATGAGTTTGAAGGGAATGGAAGGCGTTGGGTAGAAATTATGCCAAGGATTGCAGGAATTCCACGTTCCAAAGCAAACTGGACTTGAGCTTCGTGATTGTCTCTTGGGGCAAGAGAAACTGTCAGGATTCCACGGTCTAATAGATCACCTCCCCAGCTAGCAACCTGAAAATAAGAATTACTTTGATCAAGTAATTATAGACAATAGAGGTAAACAACTACGAAAACATAACAGAGGAATTCAATTTCTATTCCTATAGAACGTCCCACTTATATGTAATGTGGTTTGTTGCAGAAAATGGAAGAAGAAAAGTAAACCAAGAAAAAGAAAATCCGACTGATGGAACTCACCCCGCACCCGGTATCAATAGCAGTTCGTACTGTACCGTCCTTCATTTCTGGGATCAAATCCTGCATATGATCAACATAGGCACTCACTCCTTTAGGAAACATAGTACCTCCGCCAGGAAAGAGGAACTTCTCTCCCTGTTTTCTTAGCCAATTCTGATTAGACTTTTGTTTGTTAATCCAATCGTATGGTACGTTCCTGAATGAAGTCGTGGAGCATATTAGATGAGACTTTTTTTTAACAAAAAGTAAAACCTAGCAATTCAAAGTGACAGAGGCTAGAAGATAACTGGAAGCAATCATAATACCTGTACCAACATTCATCCCTGCTCTTTGGCCACTTGATTGGAGGCTTATACCCATCTGGTGGAGGCACTAAGCATTCCTTCTTTTCAGATGGAGGAGGACAGTGTCGTTCCATGAAAGTTAGGCGATGATGACCATACTTCTTCCACCTCTGAGCAATAGATGTACAACATGAATATAGAAATTCTAAAACACATGGATTCGGGTGAGATATTAAATAAATCATGTATCAAAAACAGCTCCTACCCTTGGATCAGTGCATGGAGTTAAGTCCTGATAGTCAATGGTGCATTCAGGAAAGGCAATGGATTTTATTTGAAGAGGAGCAACTTCGGCATCCTTGGGAGTTTGGACTGCCTTCGTTACATCCATGGCATTCTCGGTCTTAATGCTATTTCTCTCGGAACAAAAGATCCCGCCTAGATAAAATGAAAACCCACAGAGTGCAGCAACCAATATTATCATGGGAATAACCTTAGATTTTTTATCAGGATGTACAGCCGGCTTTCCATCTTTGTACTTCATGATTCAACACAAAGAGAATTATCTGCAGAGTCAACAAGTTTTCGGTCAGAAACATGATGAATTGATGATAAAATTTGCCAATTGCTGTGTTCTACCTCAACATAAAAAACAGAAGTCCTTAATACAATGACTTGGGAAGAGGCAGTTCTATTTTAGATTCCTGTAATATAGTAATATGACTTGGATATGGAAAATCTGAAAATGAGTTGATAACCAACCTATATTATATGTGATCTTCAGGAACATGAATCTACCAACAGATCAGCTAGTAAAACAGATGTTGAACACACTCAAGAAGAAGTGATAAAAAGAATCGATCAAGTGCCCATGGTCTTAATAGTATGGATAAACGGGATAGCAACTTTTCAAGCACAGGGCCACTAAATGGTTAGAAATTGTGCATGAGGCCTGTAGAAAGATGAATAAGCTCAACCAAAGCCCGAAAGAGCAAAGGAAATTATTAAATGACAGAAATGCAGTGGACCATACTAAATTCGTAAATTGAGAAGACATGAAAAATATGTGCAACCTACGGCATCTGATGGCAACTACCAGCACGAAATTTCCTTTTCCATGCTACTTTGGTATGAATACTTCTCACATGACAATGGGCCCTTAACTCCAAACCCAGCCGCCCTAAAAGGAGCTCTCTCTATTTCTTTCCATATATACACACACGTAGGCCAAGTCAAAAAGGAAACAGACAAAGCCGGTGGATCTGTAAAAAATAATCAACTGGGAAAATAAAAGAAAAGGAAAACAATAAACTTTATCAATTTAACCATTTCCTTCAGAACCAAGAAAAGTTTCCACAATTCAATCGCCACTAACTTCCAGAGCTGTATTATTTATTTCTCAAACGTCATAAGCGATGGCTACACCAATATAGACTCATAGAGGATAATAATGGTCATCATAATCAAAAAAGAAAGCAGAAGCACGTAAGTCCTGTTCTACCACAAAAGGGTATGCTCAAAAGGGCAAAAACATTTGACATTTTTTTCACAATAACAAAATCCAAGAATGAGGTTCGTCGGAGGAGAAGGTGATGGAAGGAGAGTGCAAGAGAGCCAGCCAATGTGGAGGCCTGGAGGGAGCAAAAAGTGAAAAAAAAAAATGAATAGAAGTGGGAAACTGACTTTGGTAGCATTGTAAAAAGGATTCTCTAATTTTCATTAGAATGATCGTATTACAGCCTAGAATTAGCAAGAGAGTGGAGAAAGTGAGATAGGAATTGGAACACAGCGAAAAATGTCAGATCTGCAACGCAAAAACAAGAGAACAAAAGAAAACACTTGAAACAAGAAGGACTAATGGCAATGTTCAAGTGTTTAAAAAAGATTTTTTTAAAAAAAAGAAAAAAAATACAACCTGAGAAGCAATCTGTAAAAGGAAATGAAAAACAGATGTCCCAAAAAGAAATGGAGACAGTAACACAGAGCAGAGCAAGCAACAAAATGCAAATATCAAAGACCGTACCTTTCTTCTTCTTCTTCTTCTTCTTCTTCACTCTCTATCCACAAAAGTAAAAAATTTGAGAATTGTGAATGTGGGGGATACACAAGAGACAGCAATCTCCTGCCTCAAAAGAGAAAGACCCGACGACAAGAAGCAGAGACACAGATAAAATGGGGCTAAGAAAAAACGCAGTGCATTAAAAACTTGTGAGATCTACCGATCTCTGGACCTCACACAATCACACGCCTTCGCTCTTTCAAGCCTTAAATAGCTCTGTCTCGTCGCCTTCTGTTTTGCATAGCTGTCCTCTCGTTGCTTTCTATTGGAGTCATTTCTCTATTTCTTTTTTATTATTATTATTTCGTTTTCCTTCATTCCTTTTACTTGGTTGTATTGGCAAATACTATTGGTGGCAGTGGCATTGAAAGGTAACTAAAAAGAAAAAGTGGAGAGAGAGGAGGCTGATTGCAATTTTCAACCATCGCCTAAATTTCATGCAAAAAGCACCTTCTGATCTCTAATGTCAAAACTCAAAACTCAAAAGTTTGATATTTCTTATGGAATAAAAGGCGTAGCTTGCAGTTTGTAGTGAACCCGTGTCTCGTGTTTTTAGCCGACCAAGACAACAACCCATATGTTTGCACTTTTCAGCGGGTCATTGATTTTTTTTGTGTGGAATATTTGGAGTAGACTAGTTTTATAGGCGTAGTTCTCATTTTTCCCATGGGCGTTCTCCTTTACATTTGAACATATAAAAAATGTTTAATCATCAAACTGATTCTTAAAACCCTTGGTTCAGTTATCTTTTATTACAGGACATTGAAATGTCCATTTTCATTGACAAATTGTTCTTTTGGTACAAATACTTCTATTGAGATAGTAAAATTTTAGACCCGTAAGTGGACATAGATTGATACTTTTTATTTTTGTTGGCATTGGAATTTGTTTCTATTTTCTATCCAATCATAAGGAAACTGTTGAAACAGGAAACGCAAGAAAGTTTCTGATTCTTCATTAAATAAAGTCTATTTTTTAAAGATTAAAGCCTTGTAGAACGAGAACTTAATCATATTCATTTTGATAGACTATCTTGAATTAATTAAATATGAAAATATTAAAGAAACTATAAATGATGTGGTTTAATTATTTAAATAATTAGTTCTAGTAATTTTAATAATAATTAATCTAAGCTCAATTCTAATACAATATCAGAGTTAATGGACATGTCTAGTTTCAACAATCCAATCCTATTATCACTGTATTTATTTCAAGTGATAATTAAATGTTCAGTTTTATTAACGAGAAGTGTTAAAATATTTTATATTAATTAAATATAAAAATATTAAAAAATTTATAAATTTATAAATAATAAGGGTTATCTATCCCGTAGCTGCTTAGTCCAAAATTTGGAATTCCTCTTAGCAAAAAGTCTACGACAAGAGAACGTGGATTGACAAAACAAAATGGATATTTCAGCGGATGCTGCCTAACAAATGCTTCTTGTCTTTTTTTCCAAAATTTCTGAACATGCAAAAACAAAATTATTATAAGTGTTGGTAATGTCAATCATTTAGCCACTATTCATTTTGCTTAAGTATATATTTCAGCGATGTCCTTGGTTATGTTTATCGTATATTCGTGGCGTCAAGAAGAACACCATGTTCATGAGTAATGACAACGCATTGAGAATTGGTATATTTAAACCAGTCACTAGATCTTGTCCTTCTGTCAAAAAGACCAAGTGCTTTATTGACAGTAGAACTGTAATTACAAAACTTGTTTAGTTCATACTCAAAGTAGTCTATAATTTAGTATAGTATAGTTCTAGTATTGTTTAATCAGTCAAATACTTGTCTTTTATAAAGTCTTTTCACTGAATTTTATATTAAAAATCTTGAATTGACCTTCTCAAATAATTTTAAATAATAAAGATTAAATTTGTATTGATTATTGTTTCAGCTGGTCAATGTAAGAAAGCGCGTACGTAAGGGACGTCTTTGAAAGAAAGCACTTAATAGCCTTACAACTATTGAATGATCCACCGACACCAGTTTGTGATGCTTTCTCTTTCCCATGTCATATGCTTTTCCTTTAATCCTTTTGCAACCAGGTGGGCTCTTTCTTTGAATGGAGCACAAAAGAAACCTGTCCATTGCCATGAATGTGAGCTCGTGAAACAAGACTTGCCTCTATGTGGACTATATGTTAATAGTTATCATTATCATCAGTTGTGTATATGGGTAGTAAGTGTCATAGTCCGTACTTGGATGATTAGATTAGTAATTATATCTGCAATTACTTTCGGTAAATTACTAAAACTCGCGTATTAAATCCATATGACTCTACGGTATCTGCTTTTGTTTGCATTAAATTCATATGACCATATTAAAAATTACTTTTATATTTCCCAGTTGGAAGTATTAAAATCAGGGGAAATCAATTATTATCATCAGTGCAAGTTCAACTTATAAAATTGATAGAAACAATTAAATCGATCGTTACCAATCATGCATCTCTCTTTATAGCTGTACTTGCGTTTAAAGCTATTTAATTGTTATGTTGCTTATAAGTTAAGATCAGCTTTGTCGTCCATGATTATTGCTTATGCATCTCTTGTACCTGAAGACATAACAAGCATTTATAGCACTTTATTTTCCATCGTTACGAAGACATCTGACACAAAAGAAAAAATGGTGGAAATTTAGCTTAAATGAGCACGAACATGCTTCCAAAGAAGTTGTATTAATTGGTATCTCTATCCACTGAAATTTAGTGCATGAATACTTTTTATCTCACCAAATTAGAATGATGTAGGTGGAGCTGGAAATGGAGACCACAAACACGCAGGAGAAGGTTACATCAGATATTAATGGTATCACATGGTTTATTTAGAGGTGCAATTCAAAATAGGCGAAAGTGACAATGACGGTGCCCCAAGTCACACTGGCCGCGTTGTTTAGAAAGTTAGAACACCAGAAACCTGATCAGTTATTATTTTTGTAGTATCCTTGCCAAGAGACTGAGAGAGACATCAGGCCACTCCTCCTCCTATGCAGCTAGGTCCATAGACAAATCCACATCCTTTCCCATGTGATGTGGCTCCTCTTCATTCATAACTTTGCGCTTTCAGGCTTCAGCCCAGAGGTCCCATTCTCCTCATGGCCCCTAACAAACATGTGTGTGTTGTCTAATTGGAGGACGGGGAAGCTTGCAGACATTTAGAAAAAAAATGATGGAAGCTTTTGTTTTTAATAGTCGCAACGCAACTCAATGTAATAATAATCCGCAAACGAATATATTAAATGACTCATTTAATAATATTCTATATATATATATATATAAAAGGAAAAACATCTGGTAGTAATTATTTTAGAGATTATTTATAAAATGTAAAAATAATTTAATTGATATTAAGTTCTAAATAAACCTTAAAGTGTACCCACATGTAGCCTCTAAGGCTCTGACATAAAAACTCCTTTTATCTCCTAGATTCAACCCATTCCGCATCACATGTTATCCTTCACTTACCTACATGAAAGGACTATAACTAAAATTAATTCAATGAATTAAAAGCTGTAAGAATCTGAATATTAAGTTGGTGTTGTCTAAACATTTACGGATGAACATTTTTTAGAACTTTTAAGTGAAGTAATCTTTTTACCAATTAAAGATAAAAGAGTAATGATATAGTACGTAACAATCAGTTCTTTTAGAATTAAAAGCTCAGATTCCATCATTCAGTATAAACTTTGCTGAAAGGCCAAGAAAAGTCTTAAAAGCTATAACTTGGCTAATTACACCGCCACTTTTATCATTCTTGCTATTACTTTAGAACCATATTTTTCTTTCTTTCCAAACACAGAAAATTCTGGAAAAGAAAAGTTGGATGTACGTGATGAAATGAACCGGAGAAAGTGAAACACAAATAGAAATAGACAGGACAATGGAAAAAAAAAAAAAAAAAGACAAAAAGAGATTAAGAGCAGGTTGCTTGTTAGTTCAGACTTAAGATATTCCCTTACAGCATTCTTTTTGCTTTGGCATGTCCAGAACAGGGTATCCGTTGGCATATTATATAGACACACAAAGCAAAGCACAGGCCCAGACCATTATCCAGAGCTTACAGTTGTTGCGGAACCAGTGGGCCGCACGAATAGTCAATTATTGGCAAGGGAAATGTTTTTACTGAACCTTCACAAGGAACTGAACTGGCAAACACTCACGTTAAACGAATTCTTGGATTTGGAATATCAATGATATTTTCTTTCCAGGTCTAATTATATTTCCCTAATTTTATGTTTAGTTCAACAATCAAAGCGCAACTTCTTAATAATGATAACATTAACTTGCTTAATCCTTACCGGAACAAACTACTAATTATGTGTAAGAAAATACAAATAAAATTAAATAAAAATATTGTCATGTATATAAAAATAATAGGAAAGAATTATTCAAAAATAATATTTTTATTTGAACATTTTTTATCCCTATTAATTTATTAAAAGTGATTTACAAATTTAAAATTATTTAAACGAAGTTTAAAATGTTTTTACATTTGTTAATTTTAAATAATCTTAATACTTCAAAAAATGGTAAAACTTTTAATTAATATAAAAAGCTTATTTTAACCTAAAAACTATTCTAAGGAAATAAAAATTAAGAATGTATTTGATAATTTGAGAAAAAAAATTTCTTTAATTTATCAAGTTTAAGACCTATGTTTATCAACATGCCTGTATAACATATTTATATAATCCATCTTATTTCAGGCTGATAAGCGTGGGAGATTTTCAAGGTCATAAAAAAAGAACCCTTGATATTTCTCTTTTTTTTTGTATAAAGGGAAAGAGTACACAGGATACTAAATGAGTCGGGGGAAACAACGCCCCGACTTATCCTCTAAAAGGATATTAAGGCACCTTAAAGGTTTAACATCAAAATAAATGATACCAATGTTTACAGGACCAGCCTGGGTAGTGAGTCAGTCCGCGCATCTGTTGCTCTCTCGGTACATATGGCGATGAACAACATACCAGTTCCGGTTGAGAAGTTCCAGGATACCCATGAGGATAGGATTGCCCGACTGAGAGCGGGACGACACAGAAGAAAGGAGCTGGTGCACCCCCAACGAGTCCACTTCTAGCTCAAGCCGACGAAAGCCCAAACGCCAAACCAAGGAGAGTCCTGTGTAGACGGCCCAGAGCTCCGCTGACTGCGCTGAGTACCATCCTATAAGCTGAGAGAAGCCGCCTTTCTAATTGTTGTCACTGTCGCGTAGGATTCCACCAACCGAAGCTGTGAAATGGTCATGATTGCAAGCCCCATCGGTGTTCAGCTTGATCCATCCAGCCTGCGGCCAACACCAACCGATCTGGTGTTCCTGGCGAGGGTGGAAGACGGTAATGCCCAGACTGTGCCTCTCTAAGGCCTGCTAAACCTGATCTGCAAAAGACAAGATAAGAAAAGATGGTGAGGTAGGTCGCACAAAAACTGAATCAAAAATAGCCTTGTTCCTCCATGTCTAGAGGAACCAGTAGGTCAACCCAATCCTTGCCCTGCACGCGTCGATGCTGGAGGATGTTGGTGTGCAGCCAATCCCTGGCTGGAAGAGCGAAAGAAGGCGAGGTGACGATGTTCGACTGGAGGGAGGCCCACACTTGGCGAGCGAGCGAACAGTCTCGAACAACATGAAGAGAGGATTCTTTTTGGGAGCAGTGGGGGCAAGTACCGTCTGCGGTGAGGTGACGGCGCACCCGTTGTTGATTACTTAGCAAGCGATCTTTCGCGAGTAGCCGTAAGAAAGAGCGCACCCGCTGAGGACCCGACCACTGCTAAATGACCCTCCAAATTCCAGATGGATCGGCAGGCGTGTGGCCTAGAAGCAGGGAGTAGGCAGAAGCTACGGTAAAAGATCCATGATCGGAGGCTCCCCAGACTAACCTATCAGGGCCCAGAAATGAGGAGGGAGGAAACATGCCGGTTATAATTCGACAAATCAAAGGCGGAAGGAAATCTTGAAAGGTCGCCAAATTCCATTGGCCGGTGGGGTCCACAAAGTGGTGGACCCGAAGGCTAAAAAGGGAATCTGATATGGCCTGAGTAGAGTGGGAAAGGAGTAGTCCAACACCCGTGACCCAAGGGTCGAGCCAGAAGCTAGGCGTTGTACCATCACCGATCCGCCATTGCAGATCCTGAGTCACTATGTGCCATGTCGCTCGGATGCTCCTCCACACCATCGAGCCCCTGCCGGAAGGAAGGGAGGAAGGAAGGTGGTGAACATCAAAAGCATATTTGCCAGAGAGCACCTGTATCCATAAGACAGTGGGGTTGTTGATCAAGGCCCATCCGAGTTTGGCCAGGAAAGCATCGTTCATTTCCCTAATCCGTCGGATTCCTAAACCCCCTAGACTTTTGGGCATACAAACCTCATCCCAGCTAAGCAGAGGTATCTTTCGACTGTCGTGACTCGAGCCCCACAAAAATTGCCGCATAGCTTGTTCAAGAACGTCACACAGCCCTCGCGGTAACCGGACATTCTGCATCATGTAACTCGGTATAGTCGATAGGACCGATTGGACCAAGGTGACCTGACCAGCAAAAGACAGCGTGGAAGGAGCCTAAACCGACAGATGGTGATGGACCGTGTCAAGAAATGTGTTGATAAGTATGCTTATCGACCCGCTGGTGTAGGAGGGGAACCCCCAGATACCGACCGAGGTCGGATGTCCGGGGGAATCGGAACTCGAGGCTTAAGGCACGAGCGGTCGAGGGAGGGACATTCTTGGAGAAGTAACATCATGATTTGGCTTGGCTCACGCGTTGTCCCGAAGCGATGCAGAACCAGTCCAAGACTTCCCGAATTACGTGAACTTGCTCGAGAGAAGCTTTTAAGAAGAGAATGAGATCGTCAGCAAAGAATAAATGGGAAAGGGGGGCCCGTGTCTACTCAACCGGACCGGATGCCATCGACCTGAGGACACCTCATGAGTGATCGCATGGCCAAGGCGTTCCATGCACAGCACAAAAAGGTACGGGAAAAGAGGGTCGCCTTGACGAATTCTGCGAGAAGGCTGAAACTCCTCGCTCAACGCTCCATGCCAATTCACTTGAAAGGACACCGTAGTGATACATTTCATGATAAGCGAAATTAGCGAGGCTGGAAGACCAATATCATGAAGGGTGGCTTGAATGAAGTCCCAATCAAGGCGGTCATACACTTTTTCTAGGTCAACTTTGATAGCCACAAGCCCCGTCCGACCAGTTTTGCGTTTCATAGAGTGAATCACTTCCTGGGTAATGATGATATTATCGGTAATAAGACAGCCAGGCACAAAACTACACTGGGTCAGGCGGACAAGCGTCTTGAGATACGATTTGAGCAGATTAGATATAACCTTGGAGAGGGTTTTGTAGAGCACAGTGCATAGCGCAATGGGACAGAATTGTGAGATGGAAATGGGGGAGGGGTTTTTAGGAATAAGGACAATGATAGTGCAGTTAAGAGCCGACTCCCACACTTCATGCCTAAAGATTCGCTGGAGGAATTGAATCAGGGAGGGGCCGACGGCGGCCCACTGGGATTGGTAGAACAGAGTTGTGAATCGATCAAAGCCTGGGGCTTTGTTAGGATTTATGGAAAAAAACGCTGCCGTGATTTCATCAGGCCTGAGCGGACGGGTGAGGTCCTCAGCCAAATGCGGTGGAGGAGGAGGAAAATTCCCAAGAAGAGACCCAGGGAGAGAGGATCGTCCTTCGGGTCGGTATAGATCCTCCAAGTGGCGTTGAACCATACTGCGGAGCGCC
>JAOSBK010000005.1:12666422-12681137 GCA_027568895.1 Erythroxylum shatona | reverse complement strand
ATGGTCAAAGGAGTCCCTCTCTTATTTTATTTAAACTTCCAAACAATGGAGTGACCCATTTCATTCCATTCCATTCCGTTCCATTAATTACCATTCCATTTCATTTCATCCTAAATTCCCAAACATACCCTTAGGGATTTGGCTTGACTTCGGTTAGGATCCGGCGAGCCTTGGGATGTGCTAAGAGGACGAGCGTCAACCATTGGGGAGAGAGCCGTTGGAGGGTCGAACGTTTCATTGTCCGAGAGCGCCGAGTACCTCGAGCCTCGTGATCCGACTAGTGGTGCGTGGGATAAGCTGATGTTTCTGGTGCCCACTATTTTGTTAGATATTAGTTTATTGGAAGTATAAATTTTAGTTTATTGGAGGGAGGGACGTGTCGCGCTGCTTGTGTGTTTGAGCACGCCGAGCCGCCGCTTTTGCCCACCATCTGCTCGAGGAAATGCTTTACCCAGGCAAAGCTTATTTGATATCCCAGGAAAGCGTATCTTGTTTATCTCTCTAAGGAAGCATTCACATTTTTTCCATGGCCTCCAAGCTAGTGGCCCAACTCCGAGCAATATCAAGTACCCATGTTTCTAAATTCTCAGCTAAACCTTATCATACACTCCAAGTCCTTAATGCCATAGCTTCTCAGAGTCAAAGTCCCAATCTTTGCTGTTTTCGACTTATTTCCACCACTACGCTTCATTCTCCATCTTCCGGTGATAGTACTCAGACGCAAAGCCAATCGCAAACTAAATCGTCTTTGAAAGATATTGAGCTCGCTAAATTCTCCGCCATTGCTGATACTTGGTAGTTACTGCGACCTTTTTTTTTGATGATCCTTGTTTATGGAACTTTGTACAATGTTTTTCTAGCTTCTTGTTAATTGTCTTTGTAAAATTGTGAAAATGAATAGGTGGGATAGTGAAGGGCCATTTAGACCACTGCACGCCATGAATCCGACAAGAGTTGCTTTCATTCGGTCTACTCTTTGTCGACATTTCAGGTACTCTCTATGATCTTCTACGAAATAATAATTTTGCATCATTTTGAAGATTTAACTATTCGGTTATTTATTTTTCGGAAAAGAAAAAAATTATTAGGTGATTATATTAACGTGTCTTTGGATATAGAATTTCTGAATTTCATTTTTTGTTTTGTCTGGTGCCTAAAGAATAAATTGGGTGCAATTGTCTTGCAGAGTTATTGTAAGTTATGCTAAAAGAGGAGTTGTTCATTAGCTAGATACCTTGTTCGACGTTTATTTTACGTTTTTTTCCCTAAATTTGGATACTGGGGCTTTAGTTTGTAACTTAGCTATATTTGTTTCAGGAAGGATCCGCTGTTGCCTAGGCCTTTAGAAGGCATACACGTTCTTGATGTTGGCTGTGGTGGTGGAATTCTTTCGGAGGTTTACCATTTGCTTTGCTTAACTGATTTGGACTCTCCAGTAGATTGGATTCCAATATGATTAACAAACAAGAGAATGATGTAGCCGTCAATACACTATTATATGTGACTTGCCAACTCTAACGTGTTCAGTGGCTGAGGGATGCAGCCTAGGAAAATAAATCAGATGGGAAATAGTTAGATCGAAATTTGAGTTGGTATGTATGGAAAAGGAGACTATAAACATGGCTGCAACTTTTCTAGACATTTTTCTGGATTGATAAAACGATCAATTATCCTACTTAAAGCTGACATATTATTTTCTAATTCTCAATGATACTTGTCTGTTTGGTTGGACTCTTATGTGTAATATGTCTGTTGAATAACTAAGATGCCATGATTGATACTAATATTTGTTGCTGGAACTGGTTCCTCTTCTTCTCTTGTCTTGCAGCCTTTAGCTCGAATGGGAGCAACCGTTACAGGAGTCGATGCTGTGGAGAAAAATATCAATATTGCACGCATTCATGCTGTATGGAATATAACATTCTAAATGGATGTGTATACTGGAATTCTAATTTTGATCTTTGTAAAAGATAACTAAATTCTTTCTACTCAGTGTAGGGTATTTGCTAATTTATGGTGAAATATTTTACAAGCAATATATGATTGCAATTTGATGGCTGCTTTTCCAGTTGTAGAAATTATTCTGTGTGGGCATTCTTTGTCTTGTCAATCTCTGAAAAGTAGCGGGCCCGTGATAAATCTCCATTTAGCTGATGGATATACGAAAACTGGGCAACTGACTTGAGAATGATATATAGCTTGAGATCAACTTTCTTTTCATCTTTCCTGCACATTTTAGCCTTGCATATCCGAAATCGAGAACCTTATTCAATCAGCTTAGAACAGTTGATGTTGAAACAGTTAGTTTGATGTCATGTTCAGTTGACTTTGGGATATCGGGTTACACATCTGAGATTACCAAGATAGAGGATTATTTTTCATTTTTTCTAAAATTCTTACTTATTTCCTGTTTTCATTAATCATGAAATCCAAGTTATTCCAGTTCAGCATCATCCTTTTGGAATATACTATTGTTAGGTCTAAAGCTTTTTAACTTGTCATACTTAAAATGGTCTTGCTTCAGTTTTTCTAATAATCTTTTTCTCTCTACAGGATTTGGATTCAGCAACTTCGCCAATTGAATACTGTTGCACAACAGCTGGTACAAGACTATTCTGCTTATTTTTCAATCCTTTCAGCAACCTGATTCTTGCCAAGTTGTCAATGTTTCCTCTTCTACCAAGCTTGCCCATCTTAGAAACTAAACATTGTATTACTTTTTGATAGATGGAACTCATTAGTTCACTGTACTTCATTTTCTCATTTGCTCATTTTTCAGCACGCAGTTTGTGAGATGCAATGCATTTGTTTTTGAAGAACCTCTCTACTGTGTAATTTCTTAGTCTATCAATATCCATTACTTGGTGTGAGCTGATTGGATCTTCATAGTCAACGGTGATCGACTGCATGCTCACTTACTCATGTCAATAAATACTTTATGTTTATTTTCCTTGCATCTCTTCATGTGTGTCTAGTGGTGAACCCAGAAAGTGGTTATTGAGAAGCATGAATCATAATCAAGTGGAAAGACATTATCAGTCTTCCATTTTATGTCCTCTACCTCATGCCCTCTGTGATTTCATCTTTGTTTTCCTTGTACCTCTTCATGTGCGTCTAGTGGTGAACCCAGAAAGTGGTTATTGAGATGCATGAATCATAATCAAGTGGAAAGACATTCATCACTCTTCCATTTTATGTCCTCTACCTCATGCTCTCTGTGATTTCATCTTTGTTTTGCATTGTAATGAAAAATCCAAGATCCTTAGTTTCATTCTTTTTGAGTGAAGTACGCCCACTGTATAATTGGAATAAAGGTAACTCATACAAGCACAACTTGATGACAGAAAAGCTGGTTGAAGAGCAGAGGAAATTTGATGCTGTGATTGCACTAGAGGTGTGATCTGTCTCTCTCAGTTACTGGATATCCATGCAATATACAGCTTCCAAGAAAAAAAGATTTGTTTGTGGCTTTTATTCTGAACATACATGTGAAATTGTGCCTTTATCTATGTCTACTATGTTAATTTAAATTATTTACGGGAAATCAGTTCACTGTAACAATGGGAAGATTGATTGTGTATTCATTGAGGGTATGAAAGTACAGGTTGAAACTCGGGTCCTTCTTGATGTATTCTTTTACCTTACTTTTAATTTTCTCAACTTATTTGCGGTGCCTGCTCTCAGTTCACTTATGAGCTGATAAGTTTAAACTTCAGGTAATTGAGCACGTAGCAGATCCTGCTGAGTTCTGTAAGTCTCTCTCTGCATTAACTGATCGTGGGGGAGCTGTTCTGATTTCAACAATCAACCGCTCTGTAAGAGCATATGCAACTGCAATTGTTGCTGCAGAGTACATTCTTAATTGGGTATGGCTCTTAATCTTCCAGTTTTGTAGGAATTATTGATAGTTTCTTGCCTTCACCAAACAACACCTTCATTGTCAAGGCTTCCTGCTTGTCGATTTTGATTACATGCTATAAGGTTTAAAACAGATGGGTCTTGTTTGAAAAAGAAACTTATATAGAATGCTTCTGAAATAATTACAAGTGCAGGGACTTCGCTAATGGCCTTGATTTCATATCGACTATGGATAGGATTAGCTAGGGCTTTGTGACATCACTTAGATAGGCCTCATTTGCCAGCGATGGTTCCTGGGCAATTCTTACCGTTGCTCTCTGTCCTTTTTTGATGTTTAAAACGCAATTAAAGGATGTCATCTTAGTATTTCCATGACAAATTCACTTCCTTATAGTTGCTCCTCTGTTAGACACGAGAATGCATTGCATAAGAAATGCATGATTGACAGTGCTCTAGAGAACCTTTGTTGCACCCATATCCAATAATTTCAACTTTCTCTACTTTCTTTACCATTTGGTATATTGTGCTGTAACTCCCAAAGTTTAGTTTCTGAGGACTCTTGACATAAAAACCATTGGCAGCTTCCTAAGGGAACGCATCAATGGTCAAGTTTCCTAACTCCAGAAGAGCTAGTGCTGATCCTACGACGCGTTTCCATTGATGTAAGATTGGATCTTGACACTTGCAATACTTGCACTGCATCTTACCTTTCTATGATAAAGTCTTTTGTTTTGAATTGTGTGTATCCAGGTCAGAGAGATGGCTGGATTCTTTTACAACCCCTTGACAGGACGATGGTCTCTTTCTGATGATGTTAGTGTGAACTTCATTGCCTTTGGCGCCAAAATTGCCCAGTGAATTGAGTCCCTTGTATTGACTATTGAACGAAATAGGACAATGTTTTATTATGCGATTTTTGCAATAATTAAACAATTCTAAATTTTATAATATTAGCCTAAACTTAAAGAATGATATTAAAATGCTCTAATTTTTATTCTGTTAATACATCTGACGTGATTCTAGTTGTCCTGTGTTTTATGTTTATCACGTAACTATTTTAAAAAAATGAAAA
This sequence comes from Erythroxylum shatona, assembly GCA_027568895.1. Taxonomy (NCBI): domain Eukaryota; kingdom Viridiplantae; phylum Streptophyta; class Magnoliopsida; order Malpighiales; family Erythroxylaceae; genus Erythroxylum; species Erythroxylum shatona. The sequence goes on along the minus strand of JAOSBK010000005.1, from coordinate 12,676,207 downwards.
ACCCCAATCTTGAAGGGACTCCTTTTCTTCTACGTCTATTTTCTTTCTCCCCCGCCTAGCATCGATCGCTTCCTTGGTTTGTATGGTCTTGGATTTTCTTATTTACGCCTTGCTCGTTCATCTTGTGTGCATATAATTACTTCTTTTATCTTCTGTTTTACTTAATTGCTTCTTCTTCGTCCTATCTTTTTCATGCTCTATCTCTCCTTAATCCAATCTTAATGATACTGAAAGTTCTCCTATTTGGATTTAAAAAGTTTGGTTTCACTGATTTGAATTGCCATTGCGGTAATTTTGATGTGAAACTCAACTGGCCTTTTTCATTTAGATTATGTTTGATTAGACGTAAGATTTTTAATTGAATAAAATGGAATATAATAGAGTAGTTTATAATTTTTAATTGAATAAAATGGAATATAATAGAGAATAAAATGGAATATAATAGAATAGTTTATAATGAAATGAAAATGCAAATGAATGTAATATTAAAAAATTGTTGTTTGGGAGAGATGAAAGGGTTCATAACGTAATATAATAAAATGTTATTTGAAAGAAGGGTTCATAATGTAATATAATAAAATATTATTTGAAAGAAGGGTTCATAGTGTAATATAGTGAAATATTGTTTATTATTTTACATTTTATCTTAAATCCTCTAAATCGAAGGTAACTTATTTTTACTGTTTAAGATAAAATGAGATGTAATGTGAAACATTTCATTTCTACCATATTTCATTTTATTTCATTATAAACCTTCGTCTTAAACGATAGAACAATATTATATTCTATTAATAATCATTCAACCAAATATAGCCTTAATTGGTAATCTTTTTCTCTCAATTGGATACTGATGCTTTCTAATAATCAACTCTTTAAAAGCTAGAAAGTTGCAATTACAATTGTGTACGGCTAGATTATGTAGAATATCTTCTTTTTTTTTTTTGGTGAGAGGGAAATAAGACAAAGGCCTAACGCCTGAAAAAAACTACAAAAGACGCATCAAGCGCCAGCATTTGACGCAGTCCTGGAGTAGGGGCTGGCCAAATGGACCAGCGGTGGGGGAGAGAGGCACCCTGTCGAGATAAGAGATCAACACACTGATTACCCTCCCGAAGGGTATGAACAAGAGAAACTTCCCAAGCACGCGATAACAAACTCCGAATATCCCCGATGACCTGCAAATAGGGATGCGAACGCTCGCAAGAGCCCAGAACCAGATTAATGGCATCGCTAGAATCTGATTCAACAATTATGCATCGAAAGCCTCGCAACCAAGCCAGGACTAGGCCATAATGAATCGTTGTGAGTTCAGCAAGCAGGCTAGTGGCGTGGCCAAGAAAACCTGAGAACCCGACTATTTAGGCGCCGTTACTATCCCGGAGTAATCCACCAAAGCCCGCAGCACCTGGGTTACCTGCCGAGCTTCCGTCCACATTGATTTTGATACACCAGAGGGGCGGAGCCGTCCATGCTACCCATGTGCTCGGCCTGGGAACTAGGGGCGCAACAGAGGAAAACGCGTGTTGGCACTCATCAAAAAGTCGCAAATACCACCGAACTTGGCTAGTGGAAGAGATGACCTCGTGCTGGAAGGCCACTTTGTTCCGAGCCCACCAAATAATCCAGGCCACAACGACAAATTTCATCACAAGGTGGAAGGGGCGGGAGGAGTCCAGAGCATAAAAGGAGATCCAATCATCAAGATTGAGGGTGAAGAAAGAGTCCTCAGCCTGGCCAAGAATGGAGTCCCATGTCTTCTTTGCCCAAATGCAATCCCGCAGTGCATGGAGATGGGATTCCCAACCGGTACCGCACCGGTGACAGCGGGGGGAAAAGGCCATTCCCCAATTGTAACGCAGCTCATTCGTAGGCAAGCGGTGCCATCAAATCTGCCAAAGAAAGAAGCGGAACTTCTAGGGGAGATGTAGTTTCCAAATCCGTGCCCACTGCAAATGGGGAGCAGGGGGAGCAGGCAAATTAGTAACAAACTCGTACCCGAATTTCACAGTGTATTGCCCAGCGGACGTCTCTCCCCAGATTAAGGAATCCGGAGACGTGCCTGTGCGAGAGACGGGAATAGCAATGATAGCATTATGCACGTCGATCCCTAAGGGCGTGTGAAGGGAAGAAAAGTCCCACCTACGCTGGGCATTGAGAAGGTCATCCACCCTTAGGTGGGCGTCACGGTGGTCTAGTTGAGCTATCCGACGACGTAAAGGGTAGTCCCCGACCCATCGATCATGCCAAAGGGAGATGGCATTCCCACCGCCAACTCGCCAACGAAAGCCATCTCGCAAGTAGGGGATAGTTTTGCAGATTGCTTTCCATGCCGGAGAGGTAGAAGAGGAAGCCGTACATGTGAGGAGAGGAGCAGCCCGTACGTACTTGCGTTGCAACATTGTAGTCCAAAGTTTCCCAGTGTCCTGAGAAAGGTCCCAGAGGAGTTTTCCAAGCATGGCGATGTTTTTGTCCCTAGCCATCCGGAGTCCCAAGCCACCCCTAGCTTTATGGCTACAAACCGACTCTTAGTTTAAGAGGGGGATACCCTTGCTGTCGGCTGATTTCCATAGAAAATTATGACAGCAGTGATCAAGAATGTCGCAGACCCTGGCAGGGAACCAGCATGTTTGCATGGTGTATAAGGGGATGGTGGTGAGAGTGGATTTCGCCAGAGTCAAACGGCCAGCTTTGTTGAGGAGTTTAGCTTTCCACCCTTGTAAGCGGTTGTGAACCTTAGCGACAACAGCAGTGAAGTCCCCTTTCGTAGGAGGGCCAGTGATAGGGACTCCAAGGTAGGGGCCCAAAGTCGCAGTAAAGTGGAGATTAAACCGGAGGTGCAAGCGTGCCTTGTGCCACCTATCAACTTGGGGAGAGATGTAGGTTGTTGATTTCTGCTCATTGATTTGCATTCCAGAGCAAGCGTAGAACTGGTGGACCGTCTCCAGGACCACCCGACAGCCATTAAGCGAAGCCTGAGAAAAAAGAAGCACATCATCAGGAAATAATAAGTGCGAAATAGGAGGTCCGTTACCTGAGACTTTGATCAGCAAAGCAGAGACAGTTTCTCCATGCACAGAATAAACAAGTATGGGGAGAGCGGATCTCCTTAGCGAAGGCCACGACGCGGCGCAAAAGCCGGGAGGCGGGAGCCATTCCATAAGATAGAGAGACGCGAGGTGGACATACACGACATAATGAGGGAGGTGATGCACGGAGGAAGGCCGAAATCCGAGAGTGTTTGGTGTAGGAAGCGCCAATCGAGACGATCATAGGCCTTAACGAGGTCGATTTTCATGGCCAAATAGCCATCCCGACGCTTGGATTTTCAGCTTGTATGAAGCACTTCTTTAGCCAAGATAATGTGATCCGAGGCTGTCCGCCCTGGGAGAAAAGCACCCTGCATGGGGAGAATAAGGTCTCGAAGGATAGGACGAAGACGTTGAACCAGGACCTTGGAGAGTATCTTATAACTAACGTTACATAGGCTGATTGGACGGAGTTGGTTCAGAGAAGTGGGCTAGCCCTCTTTGGGGATGAGAGAGAGCAACGTATCGTTTAGGTCAGGAGGGCAGTGGCTGGAGATGAAGGCATCCTGGACCATGTGAAAGACCCGCTCCCCAACTAAATGCCAATATTTCTTATAAAACACCGGTTGGAAGCCATCAGGCCCAAGGGCTTTGTAAGACTGCATAGAGTTAAGGGCAGTGGCGACTTCGACTCTGGTAATAGACGTCGTGAGGGAGAGAGCATCCGCTTCGGAGATGGAGATGTGGGTCGAAGGTAGGGGAAAGGCGTGGAAATATCCACAGTCGTGCAAAAAAGGTCTTGAAAAAACCTAACTACCTCACTTTGGATAGCTGGCGGGTCAGTGAGCCACGACCCATCCTGGGCGCGCAGCCGCTCGATTCGATTCCGTTTCCTCCAAGATATCGTCATCGCATGGAAGAAACGTGTGTTCTGGTCACCAAATTGCAGCCATTGAACACGTGATTTCTGGTGCCAGAGGAGCTGCTCTTGCCGGAGGATTGCGTTGTATTCAGTAATGAGATCGTGTTCCAAGGACAAGAGGGAAGCACGCTGATTAGAAGCGAGGTGCCGTTGGATGCCTAACAGACGGGCAAGCGTCCTACACTTTCGTTGGAAGATGTTGCCGAATGTCTCCTTATTAAACAACAGAGCTGCTTCGGTGACGCTGGCTAGGGCAGCAGAGAGGGAGGAGTGAGGCCGGTACCAAGCCGCTTACAAGATCAGGAGGAAGCCCGGATGGGTGGTCCAAGCATCCTGGAACCTGAAAGGGCGAGAGGACACAGAAGGGAGGAAACCGAAGGATTTTAAAACAATAGGATTGTGGTCAGAATGCGTTCGTGGTAAATGATGAACTGAGGCTTCAGGGAACATCAACCGCCAGGCAGCATTGCAGAAGGCCCAGTCAAGACGAACAAAGGTGGAGATAATCCCATGACATTTCCGGCGGTAGGTGAAAGGAGAACCTTTGTAGCCAAGATCTAAGAGGGAGCACGCATCCACATTCCGCCGGAAACGGCGAGCCCTGGACATGGAGAAAGTTCCACCGCGTTTTCTCGGTGGGGTTAGAGTAGTCGTTAAAGTCGCCAATCAGTAGCCATGGGAGATCAGTAATGGCACTTAAGCGGGAGAGCTCCCGCCAGAAGCACTCATGGCCCGACGGATGGGGACTAGCATAAACCGCTGTCAGAAACCAAACCTGATGAAACATATCTCGAACTAAGCAATGGATGAATTGTTTATGGGAAACTAAGATCTCGAGCTGTAGGGTGGAAGCGTTCCATAGGCACCATATACCGCCAGAGAAGCCAGAGGCCTCCACACGGGCAATGTTTTCAAAGCCCAGGGAGAGGGATATCCTATCAGCGCGCGGTCCAGAGACATGAGGCTCCACCAGAATCAGAACATCCACCTGCTGACTGCGACGAAGTTCTTTCGCACAAGCTGGAAAGTCCATATGGGCCGCTCCTCGGCAATTCCAGGATAAGATATTGAGGCTATTAAACATAAAAGATAAATCAGGGAAGGGGCAGGGATCACGCTCAGGCCATACTACTGGGGATCATGTCCACGTCCACCCCTTCCACAGAGGAAGGAGGGTGGGATGCAACAGGGTCAGCTATATCCCCTATAGTGGGATCATCAGGGCCAGTAGCAGTGGGCACGGCCTGATCCGGGTCAGGGGGATCATGGCCTTGAAGGACTTGAATGCGTTGCCCGGTCGACCCAGCATGGAGCTGAGTAGAGGAGTGAGGGGGAGGTGGGGTGGCTTGGAAGGCATGCCGGAATTGAGAGGCAATGTGGAGGACCAACGGAGGGTCAGAAGGGGAGGGCGAGGGGAGGGGACGACAGAGGCTAGCTTCGGGTTGGCTAAGGGGCGGTGCGGGAACATCATCGCCAGGAACAGGAGGCGAGTCCCTCGGAGGGTCCACACGCGGCTGTTGTCGCGCAGTGTACTGGGCCGGGTCAAGTGGGCTGATAGGCCTAGTCTGCAGCTCATGCCTGCGAGAAGGTTTACTGGGCCTGTGGGCGGCGCTACTGCTGCCCACTTCGAATATAAAGTGCGCTGGTTTCTCCTTCCCTCGACCCAAGACAGCTGAGGAGGGTAGCGCCTCATCCCCAGGCGGAGCATCAAGTAAGGCCGAGTAACGGTTAGGCGGTTGACGTTGATTTGGGGATGGGACATCAGACTGTTTGGGACGCGAGGAGCGCTTGGGGCGTTCTTCCACCACCATCCACGTGCTGATCCCCAACTGGGCCCCGTTGCTGTCGCTGTCAACTGGTGGAGCGATGGGTGTGCATGCTCTGTCTGTCATCGAAGCCTCCCCGTCGGTCAGGTCTGCGAGAGCCCCATGGGCCGGGGCGATAGGCGCAGTTAGGAAGAGGGAGCAGGTACTTTCCTGATGGCCAAATTTCCCACACTTGAAACAGATGGTGTGGAGACCCTCATATTCCACAAAGTGGGTGACGCCATCAATAACCAGTTGACCCACTAACGGTTTATCGAGATCAATCTCGACACAGATCCGGGCGAAGTGACCTCGGTTGGCCAAGGTGATGTTCTTGTCAACCTTGACCGGTCGGCCAAGACTAGTGACGAGCGCGAGCAACAAGTCTTCATCATAATACTGAACAGAGACCTCAGGCAGACGTGCCCAAACGAGAGTAGAATTAACCACAGCTTGCTGAGCTGAGAATCCCGGCGTCCATGGGCGAACCGTCAAATAGTGATAAAAAATCACCCATGGCCCCCTCTCCAACGCGAAAGTGAAATCATCTCCATGGTCAAACTTAACAATGAAGTAGTCGTGGCCAATGTCCAAGACGTCAAACCCACCGACAGGCTTCCACAACTGCTCAATTTTTGTATATAGGACTATATAGGAGATGGATCGACCCAACAACTTGACGACGACAGATTGTCGCCAAGGGGCCTCCAGGGTCTTCATGTAAGCTGGATCAACGAAGAAGATCGGGAAGTTCGTGTTGCCATCTTTGTATTCTCGTGTCACAACCCCTGTGTCAAGGAGATTGACTGGGGCTCGCTCTTGGGCCTCATACGCGGTTTCTTTCCGCCTTTCCCGATTGAGCAGTTTGTCTTTCCATGATACTGGTTTCACGACAGGACAGGCATTCCCTGGAGGACCCAGTTGGGAGGTGGGGCGCTGGGGAGTCAGACTGGGAGGTGGATTGGGAGGCTTGGTGCGCTTGTTTGGGCGAGGATCGGTGGTGGGGAGGCATTCGCGAGAGTGTTCAGACATCTTTTTTTTTACAAGTTTAGAATATCCTAATAAATTAACTTTCTAAAGCATTTTTACACCGCATATTCAGTCTTAGATCTCATTAAACTCTCATCATTTGTGGCTCTGGGCACAAAGCTTGGTGCTTTATCCATGTTGGATTCTAAATCTTAGAGTTTTGAGTTGTTTTCCCTATTTTGTCTCTACTCTTTCCTTGGTTTTGCCTTTTAACTTTTTCTAAATTGCAAAGCCCTCTCTTTGAGGCATAAAGCTTACTTGGTGTCTTATCCTAAATTAAAATTTGAAGCTTTAAGCGTAAACATTTTTTGGGTGAAACAGTTGCCTGTGCCGTTAAATTGTGTATGACAAGCTTGCTATATGTATTGAAAGAAGTGGTAAATTATGGATGAGTAGGAGAATTTGTTACAAACTTAGAGAAGAATTCATGGGTGAGTTGGAAAGCAGAAGATGGAAGTTTAGAAAGGAGTTTGGAGTCTGTAGAATTCTGTAGTTGATAAAGAATGGTGCAAACTCGAAGAAGGTTGTCTGGGTTGATAGGAAAATGTAAATGCAAGTAAAAAACAAAAAATCTAGGGGAAAAGACAACTATCACTTATCATTAAGAGAATTATGAGAATTGTTTAGTTTTCTTGATAATTATTTTAAAATGCATTAATCATATTTTTTCTGATGTATTGTACAAAAATATGGGTGAAAATAAAATATAAATAATTTTTATTTATAGGAAGAGTGTCAAGGTGTTGTTAGTGAATTTAAGAATCCACAGTTTAGTAAAAGCTAAAAGAAAAGACTCTCAATTTTACCAAGAGAAGGCATTATGCTTAATGGTAAAATGAGATTAACATTTTTTGTTGTTATTATATAGAGTATATAATATGGTTATCATGATCCTTAGTAATTTTTCAGATTCTCTATATTGATTATTTTTATGTAATAACAAGATGAAGTTACAAATATCAAATGTTAAACTTAATATTGATCAACATTTTTATTAATGCAATAATGCAAATGTGAGTATTGCCATATTTTTTATCAACACGTTAATATAATACAACCATCATTATCATCACACCCAATCTAAAGTCCCGCAATGAAGCGGAGTCTGAAGAGATCTGATAGTATGTAGCCTTACTCTTACATAATAAAGAAGTTGTTTCCTGTTTACAACCAATGAACAATTGTTCAAATTGTAAGTTTCTTGTATGTAATTTGGTAAAAGAGTTGAGGTTTTATTATTAGAGTAGTAAATTTTGACACATATCTTCTATACATTGGGGTAAAAGTCTATTCTACAAAATTCATTGTTGCATTTAAGAAGTGAGTTTTAATTTATAAACCTTTCAAAATTTGACATAGTTGTGACATTTGTGATTTTGTTTCTATTTTGTACGTTCCATGTGTTCATATACCTTCGGTGTCTAATGCATCTTAACAAACATTGTTTAAAAAACAACTACTCTTATTACTTTATATTTATGTCTTTAAACACTCCTATTTATTTATTTTGGTAACATCCAAAGGATATATAAATATCCATGTTTTAAAATAATTGCACTTCTTTAAGCATAGCTTTATATGTCTTTATGCATATTATGATGATTTATGAATTTTAAAATACAATTGTGTTAGAAAGAGTTGTGAAGCATCCGTAAATCCTTTTTTCATTAAAATTAGTATTAATTCGTTTTACATAACAAGTTTTGTGAATATATCAAAACTAGATTGAGAAAATTATTGAGAATCAATAGAGTCACTAACTCAGTTGCATATATAATTGAGTAGGGAAGTTCAAAATCAAATTATGGACTTTACTTCTCAATTACCAAGTTACAATTTTAATTTTCCTTAATTAATTGTTATTCCTTATGAAAATTTTAAGTTTTCTATTATATATTTATTTAAGGAACTTCACTGAATGTGTATTCCACTTGGAGCAAAATGTCATAGACTCCCACAACCAAATGTACTGTGACATCTCACATCGGTTAGATAGAAGAACGAAGTACACCTTATAAAGGTACGGATACCTCTTCCTCATAGACGTGTTTTTTCTAGGTGCGAGAAGAGCAAAATCATGAGGGTTGTAGCCAGATAGGCAACCCAAAGCAGACAATATCTGTGAGCGGATGGTCTGAGCTGTTATATGTACATCCAATCTAATAGTTTAAAGTGATATACAAAAAGCAATCGTACCTGAAAAGAACACCAAGGTATTTCCATATAAATCTAATGTAATTTAAATGGCTGGACACAGGGCCGTTCTTAACATTTTATAGGTGATGGACAAAATAGAAAGAATGGGCTCAATAAATAAGCAATATACAAATATCTAAACTTTAAAACATATTTTTATTATTAAAATTTAATATTCATACATAAGTGAACATATTCAACAAAATACAAAATGATTATAACATCAACTAATAAATTTTGCAAATGTTAGCAACAATAAAATCACTAAAAATAGTAGCAATAACATCAAAATAGTAGTGACAACAATTGAACAACAATATCAAATTGTAAAACACCAAGAGAATTGCATTAACAAGCATATAAGTGACCATAAATTGATATCAAATTGAAAAACACCAAGATAATGGCATTAACAAGCACACAAAAGACTATGAATTATGAAAAAAAAATTCATACATTTATAGATGCAAAATGATTAATAATAGTATCAAGATCAATATTGTCTAAGATATCCTTCTTAATACATAAAATAGCTAAATCATTCAACCTTTCTTATGATATTGATGATCTCAAATAGGTTTTTAATAATTTCAACTTTAAAAACTTCTCTCAGTTAATACTACACTTATAGGTATGACACAACCTGCTATTTGGACCATGTTGGCACTAAGGAATGGGTAGGCTTAATGCCACCAAAACTGTTGGACCCCGATTTTTAAGTAATATTTAAAATTATTAAATGAAATGAAATAATGTTTTTATGCTACAAGAAAATTGATGAGAAAAGAAATGATTAGTGAAAGTATG